>ML058506.1:474904-616009 GCA_003013855.2 Liriodendron chinense | reverse complement strand
TTTAAAACATGACTTAAATTTTTGAAAACAAACTATTTTTATATACTTTAAATTGTTAAAATAATTTAACAGGTACAGGATTCAAGGATTGTACTAAACCTTTTTGCCTACCTTGCTTACCTAAAGAGAGTTTGTAGTATCACCCAGGGTGGATTGAAGGGTACCATCCTTCAAGGACGATTTCCGAAAACGATCGGTATACAGAATCTATTTACCAATAAGCATTGTACACTGGTGATAAAGAACACCATACCCTTAACCTAACGAAGTAAAAACACTGATACGGGTTCTTACTAGGTATCTTCTAATATAACCTGTCGTACCTATATGTTGTATATGTAGTTCCACCCGGGATGACGATGCTGTCGTGGATGATCGACTATAACCTGTAGTTCCACCTAGACGAAGTAAAAAATCTCGGTAGGGGCGTCGAAAGATACCACAACCAGGTGAACTCGTAGTATAGACGGAATGCAAACCCGGGTACGGTATTTAACCAGAGCAGTTTACCTACTTGCCACATCTTTGTTGTGTATGTAATACCACATCTATGCTGAGTTTTTTACAACAACGGGAGATGTACCATCCTTGTTCGTACCGTGTTCTAAGGTAAGGGTAGCCTGCTTATAAAGTAGCGTGGTAAGGTGAAGGTGATGCACTTTTTCGCGATTTAAGCTGAGGCAGTAAGCTGCCAGGTCTTGGCAGCTTAAATAAGCTGCCAGGATTTGGCAGCTTATATTGCGCGCTTTTTGAAGCTGCCAGGTTTGGGCAGCTTAATTCCTGTACTTTAAGCTGACATTCACTGTCAGCTTAATCCAGTCAGCTTTAATTGCGATTTTTAAGCTGCCAGGTTTCTGCAGCTTAAATCCTGGACTTTAAGCTGACAATTACTGTCAGCTTAATCGAGTCAGCTTAATTGCGCACTTTTTTAAGCTGCCAAGACTTAGCAGCTTAATTGCTGGATTTTAAGCTGACCATGACTCTCAGCTTAATAGAGTCAGCTTAAATTGTGCGCTTTTTTAAGCTGCCAATTCCTAGCAGCTTAATCGTGTCAGCCTTTAATCGCGCGCTTTTAAGAAAATGCGCGATTTTATTAGCAAATGCGCGCTTTTTTAAGCTGCCAGATTTCGGCAGTTAATATCGCGGAAATTTTGCAGTTGCCAGATCTTGGCAGCTTAAGAACTTTTAGGTTGTGATTTTTTTAATACAAATTTTTTTTTTATCGATTGCAAAATATTTCTTTTGATCCTAAAACTTTTTCTTTTACCCGCTATAAACTCTTTTTAACTCTAAATTTTTTAGTGACCCCAAAACTGTGTTTTTTAATAAAACTTATTCTTTTAATTTATAAAATTTTTTAAAACTAAAACTCTTTTCTTTTTCAAATCTTCAAACCTTTAATAAACCGTCACAAACCTTTTTTTAATCTAAAACTTTTTTAGTTAACTTTAAATTTTTTTTTTGAATAATTTTTTAATGTAGAACTTTTTTAACTATACAAACTTATCTTAACTATTTAAACTTTTTTTTACAAAATACTATTCAAACTTTTTCAAATTTTCAAACCTTTTTTTTTTTTTTGTTAAATCTAAAATTTTTTCTGACTCTAAAACTTCTTTTTTTTAACTGGAAAAATTGTTTTAACTTTACAAACTTTTTATAAAAAAACTCTAACTTTTTTAAATTCTTTAAACTTTACTCACCTGTTTTAAATGATCACCTGTAAATAACTTACCAACTTTTATTTTTTAATGTCAGTAACTCAATAGTATAACCAAATACGTACGGGTGTTCAATTAAGTGAACATGTTTTTTTTACTCCCGGATTCATATTACTACACATTAATGTTCTTATTCAATATTACTACTCTAACTAATTTAAGATATTAGTCCATTAGCATTTCAACTAGACTTGCCAGTTTATATAAACCTTGCACGACTTATCCAATATCTTATTTTAAGTCGGGTTAGATTGTACATTGCTTAATCTAGGGTCCAAAACACTCTTTAAATGGGCACGATTATTTTGTCTAGATCTAGACAGATTTTGGACAATCTGATCGGTCAAGATTGAATAGTAAATGACCGACTGACCGTCGAATTTTAATTGACGGTTAGGGACCGTCGAATATTAATCGACGGTTATGGACCGTCGAATTTTTTTCTACACTGGCTGATCTACGACGGGCTTTTTTCGACGGCGCGGACCGTCGAATTTCGGAAATTCGACGGGGTTTGGACCGTCGAATTTAGCGCTTTTTTCACGTAGTGGTTCACATGAATTCTCCTCCATACATCCCAGTTAATGTGAGCTCAGTTCAAGCCTCGTCCGACCGGCCCAAGCCGATATGGAATATGTTGTACATCTTCTCCATGATCCAAACAAGCGCGGCACAAGATTCTATCCCCATCAAACGAAAATTTCATCGCATCATTCCACTTCATATGAATTCTCCTGCAAACAACCCAGTTGATGTGAACTCAGTACAAGCCCCGTCCAGGCGGACTAGAGCCAACTCAAAAATTATCGTTGCCCTCTATATGGTAGGAACAAGCGCGACACAAGATTTCATCTCCATCGTACCATTTCACTTCACATGAAGTCGCCTAAGTATGTCCCAATTGATGTGAGCTCAGTTCAAGCCCAATCCGGTCGAGCCCGAGCCGACACAGAATATGTTGTACATCTTCTCCATGGTCCAAACAAGCATGGCACAAGATGCTATCCCCATCAGACGAATATTTCATCGCATTATTCCACTTCACATGAATATTTTCCTACGAACGTCCTGATAGATGTGAACTCAGTTCTTGCCCTACTTAGGCGGGCCCAAGCCGACTCGAAATATATCGATCGCCCTCTCCATGATTAGAACAAGCATGACAGAAGATTCCTTGGATATCCCCATCGGACGAATATTTCATCACAACATTTCACTTTAAATGTATTCTCCTGCATGCAAACTTCTCAATTGATATGAACTCAGTTCTTGCCCTGTCCTGGTGGGCCAGCACCGGCATGATATATGTTGCTCGCCCTCTACATGCTGGGAACAAGTGCGGCACAAGATTCCATTCAGATTGGACGATTATTTCGTCGCATCATTTCACTTCACATGAATTCTCCTGCAAGCGTCCTTCTTGATGTGAACTCAGTTCAAGAGTTGTCCAGGCATGCCCGAGCTAACTTAAAATATGTTGTACACCCTCTCCATGGTTAGCACGAGCATGACAGAAGATTCCACCCAGAATGGATGAAGAGCACATCACGTCAGTCCACTTCACATCAATTGGCCCCCAAACGTCCCGGTTGATGTAAACTCAATTCAGGACTCATCCATGTGGGTCTGAGATAGCAAAATATGTCATGGGTCTTCTCCATATTCGAAACACGTGTGGCACAAGATTTGATCCCAATTGGAAGAATATTTCCTCGCATCATTCCACTTCACATCAATTAGCAACCTAACGTCCCCAATTGATGTAAAATTAAGTCTACACATCAACGACAACACTCTGACACGCCTCATCCTAGTCAAAACTTCTTCATCCAGTTTTTCATGGTCTGACAAGTATGTCACCAAAATTAACCATAATAGGATGAGAATTAGGTCACATCAAAGTACCTCATATAACCTCAGTCATGTATCACTCCAAATAATGTGAACTAAGTATCAGTCTCTTTAACAGGCCTAATTTGAGATGAAATATATTGGGGAAGCTGTTCATGGACTGACGAAGCTAGCTGTGGTACACAATTGGAGGCACAATGGAACAACCATAGGTTACATCAGATCACTGGATGTCACTTTTAGCTCATGGGGTCCTGATTAATGTCTGTACTATTTCAATCCTTCCAAACATGTAACCACGGACAAAATCTTGTCAGGGAGTTCTTCATCACTGATGAACTGCAATCACAAATTCGAGCAGTATCGAATGACAATTTTCTCATATCAGATAACTTCAAACCACTTCACCTATTCGTTCACAGAATAATTTTCACTCGGTTACGGTGTTGGAAAAGTGATCCAACTGGGACGAAAGTTTATCGGCATGCCTGTAGTGCTTCAAGTAGGGTTGACACCAATTTTTAGATGTACCAAACAGAGATAACATCATATTGGACACTGACATATCACTTCACCACTAGAAGGAACAAGTTAATGTGAATTCTTTTCAGACCATCCCACTGGCTGATCATGGAATCGAAATCTCTCTAGCAAGCTCTTCATAATGTGATGAAGTGCGACACCAAATTTGAACAAAATTGGAAAAAGAGTTAGTCACATCATACCACTTCACACCAATTTAACTCACCACCGCCCAACTAGTATGAACTCGATTTTTGTGCCTCAAGTATAACCCACATGGGCTAATTTTTCTTTGAACATCATATGATGATGCATATATAAGCCCGACACTAAATTTTACAAAACAATTGGAAGAAGATATGGTGATATCAGATAACTTCACCTAGTTTTATCCCAACCGATATATTCAATTTACCTTAGTGTACTAGACATTCAATGAACACTTCTTTAATCGGTGTGGTCCACTTGATTGTTCGATTTGTTTTGTTTTTTCTTTCCAATACATAAAATTATGTGTTGAAATGGATGGACAGAGTGGATCAAATATACACATTAAAGTATGCCCCTCACTGTTTACGAATGTACACCTATTTGTAATGTCTTACAACCTACCGAAGCTGCTTATGCATCATTTCATGTGATTTATGTTAGACCTGGATCGTTTGAACTCAGTGTGTCCCGTAGTGTAGGCACCATCTGTAGGGTTGCGAAGTAATAATTCGGAAAGACCGAGTATCGTTCCCACAGAGATTTATGTATGGGTATCTTCAGAATTTAACTAAAACAACTAGTAATTAAGACTATATTAAGAACTTAAACTAAACAAACAGTGATTTGAGTTTAAACAGTGAATGGTTAAGGTAAATTCAATCTAAAAAGTCACTAGAGCGCCAAGGATCCACTCTTGATACGTTTCAATGCATTAACACAACTAGGTCTCATATAATTCAATCAGAATCAGATTTCCATCTCTATCCGATCGGAATATAGAGCAATTAATCACAGTTATCTGAAATAGGTGCTTATTAACTGATTTGATTCCCACAACCATGCTCAGGCCTTGGGCACACTCAATTGTATAGGCCAAGCCTCTTTCCAATCTAGTTGAGATTCATAATCATAGCCTTCACCAAGTCCTGTCACTAGACTTGATTACAACTCATGATTTGAACTCTAATTAAATCAAAATCAATCACTAAACAACTATTCCAGATTATATACAAAAGATAAGAATTTCAGTTGCATGAGTTCCCACATGAAAATCAGGCCATTGCATACAAGGCAATCAAAGCGTCTACCATGCCCGGAGTCGATGGTAGATCAATGCATTACACAAGCATAAACAATGCTCAAAAGCTAAGATACTAAGTTAGGATCACTAAGAATCACATGAACCCGGAGTAATCAAGAGATCAAAGTAGAAACCAACATAGTACTTGAATCAAACTCAAATTGAACTAAAATTCATCAATTAAAACATAAAAGGAAACCTAGGTTGCATCAATCCATCAAAAACGAATCAAAAGCTTCCCCTCTTAGCTCGGTTTAGTTCATCTCTAACATCCTTGAACTAAAAACCTCTAAAAACATGAAAAACTACTAAAACAGGAAGAAAACTAAAGATCTGAAGTCGAATCCGTCTCCTGAGCAATCCCCACGTCCTAGCCTCCTTTGGTATGAAGAGAAGACACCCTTTTATAGCTTGGAGGAGTCCAATACGCAAGAGAACTCCAGAAATCGCGTAATTTTACGCACTTGCGCAGAAGAATCCGGAGCCCGATTTAGAAACAGCTTGTTTTGCACATGGCCGACCGGTCATGACCGGTCGGCCTTGAGAATTCCCTTGTCCAGCAGCTATGGCCGACCGGTCATGACCGGTCGGCCTAGGCAGTCCATCAGTCAGCAGTTATGCCCGACTGGTCATGACCGGTCGGGCTTGTTCCCTGTTCAGTCCAACAAAGGTATGGGGTAGCCGACCAGTCATGACCGGTCGGTCTTGCTTGGCTGACCGGTCAGCCGACCGGTCTTACCTTCTTCCTTCTCTATTTCTTTCTTTCTTTCTTCTTTTCTCTTCTCTCCTTGCTTTCTTCTCTTTGTTCTTCCTTCAATACTTCATCTATTGATCCTCAATGCTCATAAAGAGCTCCACTTAGCTTTCAAATGGTGAACTCTCCATCTTGTTCCTACAATCATAAATCATGTGGTAAGTTGGTCCTTTAAACATGTATATCATGCATAATGAGTGATGAATTGGGGTTAGAATATGCACAATTATGAGCTCAACACCATCTTAACCTATATATTCATAATCTTAATGTATAATTTTTCAACTCTTACCAAAAAGTCAAGAATATCCATTTATGAGGTTGATCGTATCATTAGAAACAGAATTTTCAAGCTTGATGGCTCATTTTTCATTATTTCAACTACTGTGTTCCATTTTCATTTTATATCTTCTTAATTTTTCATTTCTTATTATAATATGACCTACAAAAATAAAAGAACGGTTAAGATATATAATACACACATCAACATGGGCCTAACAAATGGGGGTCGCACCGTATTGTGTGGAGCTGGTGATTAACCAACTTAATTTTTATATTCCGTAGCGGCAGACAATATCGTCCCATGTACGTGTGCCATTACATTAGGTCCACCATCAATTGTCTTCAAAATCTATTCTGATCATTAAAGCATATAGACTTTGTGTGGAAAAACTTGAAAATATGAAAAAGATATAACGATCAGGTGGACCATACAAAAGAGGTTGTTCTTAATGGACCATACAAAAGAGGTTGTTCTTAATGGTCCAAAAGAAATCATATGTTTAGACTTCCAAAAGTCCATAAAATATTTGGAATAGTCTTATTTTTTGCCTGTTAGACAAAATGTACGCCAGAAATAAAATGGATAGTGTCGATCATAAATGTTGAAAAAGGTGGGCCTGGTTTCATTCTTGAAAACGTAAAACAAAAAATCATGGCAAACCTGTAATTTCTATAAGTTCAGGTCAAATAAAAGGTGTATAGGTGTTTTTTTGCAAACGTCCGCAGTAGCACCCGTTTATTCGATGATGACGAAAATGCCCTTCTCAGAAATCATGAGGGGGCGGGATGATTTCGATGCTCTAGTGGCCCACTTGAGATCTCATTCACAAACTCTTTTAACCACAATTGATTGACTGTTTGGATGCAGATGACGGATGGATTAGATTTAAAAAACAACTTAAAATGAACAAAATAAGAGCATTTGTAGAATAAGTTTAATCTACAATGCTGAGTAGTAGATCCAGCCTCATTGGTCTATTGTGTACCCACCTGAATTTTGAATGATGCAAATTTCGGGACCCAAGTAAAAAATGAGGGGACACACATGATAGATATCGGTCGATTGAATTTCATGCACACATCAAGGTAGGTGCCACACATTGTGATGGAAGTTAAGCTTAACCTAAAAGCTCCGTAATGAATCCGGCCTCAAGGCAGTATTAAGGAAAACAAGAAGCTACAACCTCTTTAAGGCTCTTTCACTTTATTTGGGTGTACCACTACAATCACAACATAGAGGAACAAAGATTATTATTTTTTATATCAAGACATTAACTACTACAGGAAAACAAACTCAAGAGGTTCCTATTACCATGCTATCACAGTCCAAGGAAATGGAACTCATTCAACAAACAAGCAAAATCAAAGGTGAAAGCCTCATAATCAACCAAAGCTAGACGTATGCATTTGGATTTTCAAGGAGATATCCTTCTACTGCCTTGAACATTCCCGCCATGTTTCCCATCATCTCCTTGGTTTCATCTTCTTTTGGCAGGTTACCTTCTACTGTCTCAAACTCCCCGTGAAACTTGCATACACTTCCGCCGTTGATGCCATTTTTGAACTCCATCGTAAATGTAGTTGATTTCACTTTCTTCCCAAGTAGGCCACCTTCAATCACTGAGTACTTGAACAAACGGTTATTGTCATCAATCTCATCTATGCGGTCCTTCCAGTAGCTGAAGTCCTTGATAGCTGCATATTAACAAAACAGACATTTTTTATTGAAGTATAATGCTGTTATGGAACTTGTTTAAAGGCATGTGAAGTTTAAAAAAGAAAATTTATGTTAGTTACCATCAGTGAAGTTGGACTGTCTGATCGTGCCAACCCCACCATCACCTTCGAGAATAACAATGCTTGATATGATTTCAGGCATGAGCTTGGGCATGAGGGTATGTGAGTCCTTCACCATCGCCTTCCAGAGTCTCGATGGTGAGATTGGAGACAAGATTTCGTGACCCACTGTACCGGCAACCATGATTTCAATACTAATTAGTATAAACGTCTATGGTTGTGGATTTTTAGTAAGTAGTAAGTAGGTGGGGTTGAGCTTGTGAAAAGATGAGAAAATGCATGAAGATTTATAGATGCTGATGGTAGAAAGGGAGTTGGGAGAAGTGAGTAGTTCTCTTTCATAGGATTTGGCTCCATTGAATACATTGAAAATTCTCATATATTCCATTCTTAGGCATATTGTATGTTGGTTAAAACAAATCCCTTGCTTTGTATTGAGTCGGGGATATTGAGCATTGATTAGCGCACAAATATGTGGAATAAAGCTCGTGCACATGCCACACGCGCCTGCAGCATGGCACATACTTGTGAGATCTAATCCATCCATTAATAGATTTGTCTCAGGTCCAACTGATTGGACTTCTGACCAGTTTAGAAATTAGAGAAAAGGGGGTGGCGAGCTCGGTGGGCCCCACTGTGGTATTAATGTGAAATCCACCCTGACCATCAGCTGCGTCACCCCATTTAGGCCCAGGCTCAACAATAAGTCCTGTACCTAATTCTTGCGGACCAAACGATTGGAAACAGTGTACAGGTCACCCTCTAAATTATTTCCTTTGGCATGGCCACATGAATCATGGATAAGAGACCTAAGTGTTAGTATGACATCTAATGGTTGGAGTGGATTTTATATAATCATTACTTATATCTCTCTCCAACTCTTTATCTTGGAATGGCCCACCTCATGAATTATTGGTTAATACGAGATTTTGGCTCCAAGGGTAACATGTAGAGTTGGGCAACGATCCGGGCCAAGCCGAGTTAGCCCTAGTTTGGTTTGGTTTGTTTCTGGACCACCGCAGGATGGGTTTGGTTTGGGTTTCAGGCCGACCCATGCGGCTCGAGTTTGGTTTGCTCCAGAAAAATCTGGTTCAAGCAGGGATTGGCTTGGTTGAAAATTTCGAACCGGACCGGGCCGAGTTCAAATAGATGGTGGCTCTTTTTTTCCTTATTCACTTAAATAGAAAAGAACTTAAAAAGTTAGAAAAATAAAAGTACAAACATATCTTACCATATGATGTTTAACATCCTCCAAAAGAGTGCACCTTCAAAATAGACTTGTAAGAGTATTTTCCAAACAAAAGTACCCAAGCATAATTTTACAAGTGCAAGGAATCAGTGTGCATTCATGTATATGTATGATGTATTATCCATGTCATCATGTATATGTATTATGTATTATGTATTATCCATGTCATCATGTATATGTATTATGTATTATGTATTATCCATGTCATCCATCTGTTTTACATTTCATTTTAGGACATGATCCCAAAATGGAATCATATCCAAAGCTCAAGTGGATCACACCACAGGAAACAGTGTGCTTATAATCTACGAGCTGAATCAAACCAAGCTGAATCAAATCGAACTTCGAGCCGAGCTGAGCCGAGCCGAGCCGGAACTACCCTAGTTTGAGTTTGGTTTGTTTTTTCAAACGAGCTTGACTCGGAGACTTGGTTTGGTTTGAACTTCCATTCAAACCAATCCAAGCCGAGCTTTTTCAAACCAATCCGAGCCGAGCTTTAAAGCTAGCTTGGTTTGTGCCCACCTCTAGTAACATGGATTTACATATCAAATGATCAGAAATCTCGCATACACATAAAAAAAAAAAAAAACAAAAAAAAAAAAAAAAACAACGGTGGCATTCTCTCCTGCATGTTCTGAAAAAAGAGGGATATAATCTCAGGAGAGTTTTTAAGTCTAAACAGCAGTTGGACAAAAAGTATTAAGTGCATAAATATAGAAACATTTGTATGGTCCACCAAATAATTATCCGTTGATTCTCATGAGAGGGCTCTTCTATTAGACAGGTTAGATGTTGTATAAACATGAAATGTTGGAAGTTATTTGATGATTGGACCTTAACATATAGTTCAGACCAAGGTGTGCCAAAACGGTTACGTATCGGCCGATACGTAACAGAAACGGCTGACGCCGTTACGCGAAACGGGGTCCAAAACGGGGACCCCCAAAATTTTGACCCGTAACAGCCGTTACTGGGGGCGTAACGGCCGTTACGCCCCAAAACAGTCGTTACACCCCCTGTAACGGTCGGAAAATGGCTAGTTTTTTTTTATATATATAAATCTGATGTTTTTTTATTTTTTCACACTTTTCTTCTCCCATTTCTTTTCTAATCTATTCTTTTGCTAAAAACCAGCTCGACCCGCGTTCCGACTCTGCGTAGGGGTCATAATTTATTGAGTCCAGTTAGCTATTTTCTAGATTTTATTGAATCCTCATATAGATCTAGGCCATATAGGATAGCTTGCATTGCGTTGAAGTTCAATAGTCAAAACTGCATTTGGAGGATACTCATTCAGTCAAAACTAGAATATTTCTCAACTCTCTTGCTTGTTTTACTTTGTCAATGCATTGGTTATGTTTACATTAATGTCTTGTTACATTTGTATATATTATGGAATCAATTTAAACAATAGTTGCATCAATTCAGTCAGATAGCGCATAGCTTAGGATCCTTTTACAAAGGAACTCCATTATGTGGACTTTTTTTTATACATATTATGATTTAAATGTGTGTATTGAGGTCCATTTTAACAATCCCTGAAGTTCCATTGAAAAATTCAATCAATTTCCCAATGTTTCCCCATGTTTCCCAAAAAGTGCGATACATTCCGCGATACAACTGATATTTCCCACTGATACGCAATATGTATCTGTATCCCAAGGGTGCAAAGCGTAACGCGAAACCGATACTGTGAATACTGCTAAAAATGATCCCAATTAGTCTATTTTGGAGAATTAAAACGACAAATTTCTACAATTTGGATGAATCGAAGCTCCGTGAGCCATTTTTTGAAGAAATCCGAAAATAGGTATTTATACATTTTTCTTCCTCTAATAGCTTTTTTTCCACCTTAATATGATGTTCTAGCCATTGTAAAATGTTAAAATGTGTATTTCAAGATTATGCACATGATTTGCTATTTTTTTTTGTATTTTTTTAATTTTAGATTAATTTCGGAATAATTTTAAAAATTAGGGAAAATCATTTTTTTCAAAAAAAAATTCTGGTTTAAAGGTTAGATAATATATGTTACTTATAATAGACAGTTAGAAATTTGAATTTATAAGTTTTGCAGTTCATTCCAGCTTATCAGCTTCATAAATTCATCAGACAGCCCGATATAGCTTTCTCACCAAAGAGTAGACCGCTTCACCTCCATAAACATGTTCAAAATTATAAATGAATGCATATTTAGGATGTTTGGAATTTTCTGGATTTAATCCATATTTTTTTAGAATTTTTTGGCACAAAAAAAAAAAAAAAACAAAAAAATTTGAACCGTTACGGGGCCGTATCGGCCGATACGGCCCGTATCCTTATCGGAAACGGTGGGCACCGTTACGCCCACCGATACCGCTACGGGACACCTTGGTTCAGACTGTTGGCCTCCAGACCACATTTTATTTTACTAGATGCTGGTGTGCCCACTGTAGTCTGTATGTGAGGTCCATTCTATCCATTAGATGTATAATACCACTTTAGGCCTAGAAACAAAACATTAGGCTGACCTATGTTTCAAGTGGGCCACGCCCAAGGCAAACAATTGGGAGAGACACATTGCATCCTTGATTTTTACAAGGCCCATCATGGTTATTATAAGAAATCCACTCCAACCATTAGATCCCACACTAAACCTTAGGCTGTTGGTCCAAAGATCAAGCCCTTTCCTCATTCAAGTGGGACACACCAAGGGAAATAGTTTGGAGGGTGAGGTTTGTCCTATACATTGTTTCCAATCACGTGGTCCACCTGAATCAAAGATGTAGCAGATTTTGGACCCAGGGCCTAACATGGGGTGACACACCTGATGATCAAGGTGGATCTTACATAAACACCATGGCGCGGGGCCTGTAGAAGTGCTGCCCTTTTCCAAAGTGAGGTGAAATAATTCTTCTCTTTATTTATTAATATTAATTAATTCCCGTTTCCAACTAGTTTAGAAATTATTGTGTAATTAATGCTAATAAATATATAAATAGAGAAGCATTATTTTATGTCACTTTAAAAAGGATGATGGGGCTCAAGCAAGGCGCACAGTGGTGTTAATGTGAAATCCACCCGGAATATCAGCTGGCCACCCATGTTAGGCTTATGGCCTAAAAATTAGCCCCATTGGCACTCCTATGGATCAAACAATTGGAAATATTATACACGGAAAAGCTCACCCTCCAAATTGTTTCTCTTGGTGTGGCTCACATGAATCACGGATACAATTAAAATTTGGGCCTCAAGCCTAAGTTTTAGTGTGGCATCTAATGATTGGAGTGAATTTTATATACTCAACACAGTGTGCTCTATAAAAATCAAGGGTGGATATATCTCCCAACTCTTTCTGTTGGTGTGGACCGCCTGAATCATAGGTCAACAGAAGTTTTTGTCTCACATACAAATCTAACGATAGGAGAGGATCTCACACACAGATCATGCTCAGATTACGGGGATGCGGGGACTTGATTTTTTTGTTGGGTCCACTGCAACGTGTACGTGAAATCCACTCTAACCATTAGATGCATAATTCCAATTTAGACCCAAAGCTAAAAAATCAAGTTGACTTGTGCGTCAAGTAGGGCTGTAAATGGGTAAGAGGACCTGATGGGATACCCAGACCCAACCCATTTAGACCTGTCCCAGGCCCGACCCATTTGTTAAATGGTACGGGTCTGGGTGCAAGAACAGACCCAGTTGCTAAACGGGTCTGGGTCTGGTTTCCTTTATATTAGTCCTGACCCGACCCGATCCGAACCCATTTAGTAAGTGGGCGGGTTTGGTCTATGTTTCAAGGGACCCGTCCAGCCCAAACCTATCCAGACCCAGTTTTAAGCCTTGTAAAATGCTTGCATACTTGATCTAGACCCGGACCCATTTATAAATGGGTCTGATGGGTTGACTCAGATCCGACCTGGACCCGCCCATTTAAAGGGTTTGGGTCTAAAATTTGGACCCAGACCAGTTTAGTAAATGGCCGGTCTGTTTTTGGTTAAACCCACCCCGAACCCAACCATTTACAGCCCTAGAGTCAAGTAGGTTGCACCAACTAGTAATCTACATTAAAGAAAACATTGGTAGAGAGATGTCCACCCTTTATTTTTACAGGGTCCCGTGATGATTATATGAAATCTACTCTAACCATTAGATTCCACACAAAATTTAGGCATAGGCCCTAAAAATCATAACCATCCATGATTTAGGTAGGCTATACAAGGGCAACAGTTTGGAGGGCGATGGTTGCCCTGTACACTGTCTCCAATCAAATAGTCAACCTTAATCATATATCAGGGTGTAAAATGAGGTGACGCGCCTAGTGGTCAGGGTGGATTTTATATTTACATCACAAATGGGGCCCATTAAAGCAGCCTAGCCATTTGCTTGCACATGGCACTCAATTGGCTGTTAAAAAAAATGTTACCGGAACGTAAATATTCCATATTATTTAGGTTCTTTTTTTCTAAAGTTCTCTGGAAGTGTTATAGCATTTGAGACCTTTGCCAAGCTTACAGGCGTGTGCAAGAAGCTGATGAAAACGCCACACATGTATCAGCCGAGCATGGATCCTGTCCATCCACCGTATGGTATGTGTGTATATGTGTGTGTTGCTGAAGTTATCTAACCGGACATTCACCTGTTTCCAATATTGCAGCCCGTGTGCTGATTGGACCAGACTTAATTTATTTTTGAGAAACAATGTAAGAGCTCAGACATACCAATGGACGGATTAGATCTCACAAGTATGTGCGATGCTAGCGTGTCTGGCATGTACACAGGCTTTGTGGCTGTGCGTGCTTATAAAAGCTCAATATTCCCTCGCTACAATACAAAGCAAGGGATCTCCCCATTTCTCATTATCATGTCTCAACCTACATACAATGCCTAAGATTGGAATATATTAGAATTTTCAATGTATTCAATGGAGCTAAATCCTAAGAAAGAGAACTCCCTTCTCACACCTCCCTTTCTACAATCAGCTTCTATAAATCTTCATGCATTTTCTCATCTTTTCACAAGCTCAACCCCACCTACTTACCGAAAAATCACAACCATAAACTTTTATACTAATTAATAGTATTGAAATCATGGTTGCTGGTACAGTGGGTCACGAAATCTTGTCTCCAATCTCACCATCGAGACTCTGGAAGGCAATGGTGAAGGACTCCCACAACCTCATGCCCAAGCTCATGCCTGAAATCATATCAAGCATTGTAGTTCTTGAAGGTGATGGTGGGGTCGGCACGATCAGACAATCCAACTTCACTGATGGTAAATAATATAATTTTTTTTCCTACTTCAGATGCCTTTAAACAAGTTCCATAACAGCAATATACTTTAATAACTGTGTTTTCTTGGTAATGTGCAGCCATCAAGGACTTCAGCTACTGGAAGGACCGCATAGATGAGATCGATGACATAAACCGTTTGTTCAAGTACTCTGTGATCGAAGGTGGCCTACTTGGGAAGAAAGTGAAATCAACTACATTTACGCTCGAGTTCAAAGACGGCACCAATGGTGGAAGCGTATGCAAGTTTCATGGGGAGTTTGAGACGGTAGAAGGTAACCTGCCGAAAGAAGATGAAACGAAGGAGATGATGGGAAGCATGGGGGGAATGTTCAAGGCAGTAGAAGGATATCTCCTTGAAAATCCAAATGCATACGTATAGCTTTAGTTGATTCTGAGGCTTTCGCCTTTGATCTTGCTTGATTGTTGAATAAGCTCAATTTCCTTGCATGGGAATGGGAAGCTCTAGAGTTTGTTTCGTCTTGCTAAATAATTATAAACTTTGTTCCTCTATATTATGATTGTAGTGGTACATCCACCTAAAGTGAAAGAGTTTTAAAGCAGCTTTTAGGTTAAGCTTAACCTACAACACAATGTGTAGTGGAACCCACCATGATGTGGGCATATATAAATTCATCCACCGATCCATCATGCAGTTCCCCTCATTTTCTACTTGGGTCCCTCAATTTGGACCATTACAAAATTCAGGCGGGCACACAATGAAACAATTGAGATGGGGATGCTTGTTATTAAAATTGCCTGTGGGACCCCCGTGTTTTTGCATTTACCATCCTATCCATTTAGAGGATGTGACTGACCAGGACAATGGGACAAATAAGAAGAAAAGCCCACTTCAAAAGTGATTTTAGAGCATGAAATGTGTAAAGATCATCAGGTCCATGTTATTTTTGAAGTGTGTGCATGGCCCACCAAGTGGAAGGCCCTGATTATGATAGGAGGACCTTTATCATATTACGATGAGAATTATTTTGATACTCTGGCAACGTGTGTTGGATGATACTCAAAGCTAGAAATTACTTAGAAATTGCACCCAGGACATTGTTCAGCCAATCTAATTTTGGGAGCTAAGGTGAGTTCACAATTTAGTCGGTTCAGTTTGAGTCAATGTATGTCAGGTGTGCAAGTTTTGAGTAACTGCATATCAAGTCCCATACTCTGGCCTGCCAGAGTATGAAATAACTTCCCTACCGCCATGGAGGCGCTGATTGAGCAGTTAACCGACAGATACGGCTGTGAATAGGCTGGTCCGTCGACCTTCCGTGTTTGGCCTACATTTAGGTGCTGTTTGGTAAACTGAAAATAAGGTCTGAAAATTAATATAAGTACTGAGAACTTAAAAGTGCTGAATTTTAATACTTGTAAGTACTGAAAAATCTGTTTGGTAATTTGTCTGAAAAAGTCCTAATGTCTGAAATTAAGTACTTTTTTCACAAAAGTTTGTTTGGTAAGCATATATTATAGATGTCTGAAAATTGACAATTTGCCATATTTGCCCTTATTATTTAAATTTCTATCTTTTGTAGATAATAAGACAAAATATGCCATGCCATGCCCTATATATATATATAACATAATTTTTTTGAGAGATTATAACCCTTAAAGATGGTTTTTAATACATCCACCTCATCCATATGTTTTTCCAGATAATTTTAGGATATGGGACCAAAGATGAGGCAGATCCAAAACTCAAATGGGCCACAGGAAATAGTAAGGATTGAGCGTACATTGCTGAAACTTTTTTGGGGCCACAAAAGTTTTGAATCAGGCTAATATTTTTGTGTTTTCAATTCATCCCAGTAAGAATGACTTATGAACGGTATGGATGGCATATAAACATCGAGGTGGACCCTTGGAAAGTTTCAATGGTAGGAATTTCCTACCCACTATTTCCTGTTGTGCAACCCACTTAACTTTGTGACATGCCTCATCTTTTCTGTCATGTCCTAAAATGATCCAACAAAACAGATGGTCGGGGTGGATTTCTCATAAACATCATGGTTAGCTCACCTAACATTCCCACGTAGGATTTCCTGTAAAGGCTTTTGCGTGAAAACCGCATGTAGAGGGAAACGAGATTGCTTGACATAACGAGACATTGTGAGTATTGTGTTCATGTAACAAAGTTCTATAGCCCCATCAGGATGGAAGATCCACACCGTTCATACATTTTATCATATTAATTTAGGCCATGAGCCTAAAAATGTGGTATACCCAAAGCTCAAGTTGACCACAACACAGAAATTGGAGGAGATTGAACGGCGACGATTGAAAACTTCTTGGAGCCACAAAACTTTAGGATCAAGCTGACATTTGTGCTTTCCCTTCATCCAAGTTCGTGTGACCTTATGAACAGGTTGGATGGCATAAAAACACCATGGTGGTCCCTAAGAAGGTTTTAATGGTGGGCATTGCCCCAACAACTTTACGTGGTGTGGTCCACTTGAGCTTTGGGTCTAGTCTCATTTTCTGGCTCATACATTAAAATGATGTAGCAAAATTGATGAACGTGTTGGATATAAAATGCATGCACCATGATGAGGCCATAAAACTTTACCAGGTAAATACAGTAGCTACGCAATTTGAACGCGAAAATTATAAAAGGGTAGCTTTGTCATTTAAAAATATATTTTAACTTAAAATCACTTACCGCATTCAGTGTTAAGCGTTAAGTCAAAGGAGGAAAGCTTAAAAATTAACCTACTTTTTCAGTGAAAATTCAAATTAAGCACTTAAATTTTGAGATTTACCAAACGAGCTGAATCAGGAAAATCACTGAAAAAGGCCTATTTCAACATTAAGTGTTGAAATTAAGTTTTACCAAATAGGGCCTTAGTCTAGGCTTAGGCTGAAACATTGTACTAAAATTTAAGGTAATTGGGCTGGGCTCGAGCTGTGTCTAAGAGCCCATCAGCCCAGCCCAATTCAACTCAGACCATGCCCCTTTAAAGTTTCAAGGATATTTTCGTTGATATGAAGCATGATTGGGCACACCTAAAGAATATATAGCTTGCATGAAGAGGATGACTGGGACTGACATGCATCAGGCCAAAGTCGGACCTGGGCCCTACATAATCATCACAGTCCAGGCTCAGGCCTGGATTTTATTTTGTGGGCCAGGCTTAGACAGAACCCAGGCTGGCCCATTGGTCCTCAAAAGAACCATTCAGCAGTTCTGTGGGCAACATCAGGGGAAGCGATGAACCTGAAGTACAAATTATTGGGGCAGATGATATCACACCTCAACTACCATGAATTATGGGACATAATAATGCGGAAACCATAGGACTTGTCCAGATTAACAAATCCACTATGTAAAAGCAATTACACAGTGATCACAAGCACAACCTGTTTGGATCCAATCAATCTTCACCCCATGGGTGGATAACAATCAAAGAGAACTAAAAAACTAAGAGATCTCACCAATCCGAGAATGTAGAAGAAATTGAGACGTTGTCTGCTTCATGGATGAAGCGTCACGAGCACAACACTCTTCTCTACGATCTTCATCCCCCCCCCCGGTTCTTAGACGTACAAAGTCTCTATTTTAATACCCTAATCTGATTAGCATGTTCTTATATAGCACTTCGGCAGAATTAGAGCCAAAGTAGTAAATTGTGTGATGCAATTCACACGACGTCAAGAGCCCGATAATGGATAAAAACTATCCAAAGAGTTCAAAGGAAAAATAATCGAATTGCAGTCGCCCGACCCAACCTGGTTAGGAACCCGATGCTGATGCTGAGCTCAATTGCCCCATGACCAATCCGTCAGTCGCCCGAGACTGTCTGAAATAGTCTAGAGACAAATTGCCACATCCAGGGTATTTTTTATCGTCCAACCTAGTCTGGTCGAGCGCCCAATGACCCCCGATTTGCACTCTCTCCTCTACTCCTGGGGAGGAACACCCCATCACAAATCAGATGAGTCTAGTTGGTCAAAAGTTAGTATGAAACCCTTTGCAATCAATAGGTAGCAGGGCATTGACAAATGGGTGGACCATGGGGTGAAAAAGCGGATCGCATGCATTTGATAAGGATTGTGTGTTTGCTAAGGTTTCTAGCACTTTAATCTTTAAGGGTGACATCCATCAAGGGATAGGGAAGTGGTGATGCCAAAATGGTTCAAGCCATTTTAAAATTTTGGTTAATCTTGTACTAATTAAGCAAGTGAACATGGTCAAAAACAACAACATGGAAGAGGGGATCGTAACAGTGCATTTTGATGTCAAGAACAAGTAGGAAGACTTTGATGTCAAATACAAGGACAATGCTGACAAACCTAAGAAGAATATTTTTAGTTGTTGTGTTGTTTTTCCTCCTTTTCTTGTATTTCTATGAAGCAATTTTTAGCTTATTTCTTGGAATATCAACGTTTTCTTTCTTTAGCTAATTTCTTTAAACGGTGTTTTAGTGTACAGCACATTTTCTCCATCTAATAAGATCCTGGCAAATCTGCACCCGTCATAAAAATTATTTCCATCATTTTTTTTCCTTTTAAAGATCGGTTACAACTGATTTAGATGTTATTTTTTGTTGCTAGATTAGCTGAGAGAGTCTTGTATTACTCAATCAGAAAACACATTAAAATATTCATATGTGATCATCATAAGTGGTTTAAAAAGTCCAAATTAGCATCAAACGAACTAATTGACACAAGGGCATACAATTGTTGTCAATCCTGTTAAGAAAACCGACAACGGAAGCAAGCCAATCAACACAGCAGAATATGGAATCAAACTAGCAATACAATGCAACACACAAAAATAATTCGATTTTACATGGAAAAACCCCTCGACAGGTAAAAAACCACGGCACAAAGCGAATCTACTATGAATTAGAAGATTACAAACATGAATAGTCCACAAGCAAGGAAACCGAAGAGAAAACCCAAGCTCTCTCTCTCTCTCACACAACACTCTCCTCTCACCTTAATATAATTAGAAAACCTTGAACGCCTTAGGATACACCCTAATACCAATTACAACACCTTTATATAAAAGAAAAACTCGAATTAGAAACATCTTACGCAAAATCGTGTAAAATAACCAACACGGTCAGTCTTCAGGTCAGTCGGCCTATCCCATCATTGGTCGACCGACGGGCTCAAGTCAGGTGCCCGAACTGGACAAAAAATGCCCAAAGAGATCACTGCCAAAATTCGGCCATGGTCGAGTGCCCAACCACCCGGTCGGTCGCCCAAAGGCCCTATCCAACATAGATTTGAGTCACCGATTCCAACAATCTTCACCGTGACGAAAATCTTCATGTTACACATTGTCGTACTCGACCATCCATCCTTCCTTACTTTCTTCATCATCTCAATCTTCACCGTGACGAAAATCTTCATGTTACATATTGTCGTACTCGACCATCCATCCTTCCTTACTTTCTTCATCATCTCAACTTCAACATAGCTCCACCGCTTTTCGTGCCTCCATCAACCCTACTCGCACTTACACACCATTTTCCGCTCTTCTCATGTGGCCCTTGGGCACTTGCTACATACGAGCAACAATGGATCCTACTGTCAATCCCACAGCTCCACCATGAAACGTGCTCCCAATCAACTTGTAAAGATGGCCACACCTCCATGCCTTCATCCACACGAGTGCCCCTTTCATCACCTTACAATACCGATCGTGGCTGATGAACCTGCACCCTTTCACCTCGAGTGCACCAAGAGATATCACATTCTTCTTCATCTTAGGGACATTTTTCACATCTTTTAGGACGTGTTCGATCCCATTGAACATCCTGATGCGCACAGTATCAATACCCACCACCTTGCGAGCGTAACCATCGCCCACAAACATCAATCCACCATCATACGCTCTGTAGTCATAAATGAACTCCGGTCAAGATAAACGTGACATGATGCACCTGAATCCAGAATTCACTCTCTACCGAGAGACCCCTTGCCGGATATAATCAATACTTCACAAATATCACCGCCATCCTCTACGGTATTAGCTCCATCTTCAGAAGAATTTTCAGATTTCTCTTGATTTGATTTGAGATTCTGACATTCTCCCTTTATGTGGCCTTCCTAACTACAATTTCAGCACCGCAATTTAACCTTCCATTTACCCTTGGCTTTAAATCCTGATTTAGAATATCCTCCATCATGCTCGAAATTTATTTTCCTCATAATTAGTGCATCTGAAGAAGAATGAGAACCCACGGCATCGCTTTTCTTTCTCATCACCCTCAACTGGAGGGCTGAGATAATGGTCTCAACGTTAATGGTCTCCTTCCCTGCTCGCAAAGAGTCCCTAGATGACTTGTATGATTCTAGAAGCGAATTCAGGAGGATACATGCTTGATATTCATCCTTCATCGGCTCATCTATCTTCACCAACTTGCAAACCAGCCGATTGAACGTGCTAACTCCTCCATCTTCAAAGTGAACAACTACGTCAATAGATACATCCTGTTCTCTAGAGATTTCTTAGCATACATTTTCTCTAGCTTAGCCATTGTATCAGCCGTTGTCTTCTCATTCATGACGTGATAGAGAACATCATCTATCAAGCACAACAGGATCGAAGTTCTAGCATTCTTGTCGAGCTTCTTCCACTCATCCTCTTTCATAGCCTCAGGTCACTACCCACAAGCTCTTGCTGAACTAGGAGGGATTCAATTTTCACCTTCCATAGTTCATAATTATTTTTGCTGGAGAACTTCTCTACATCGAATCTCATGCTCGATGCCATGCGCTCGTCTCAGATTCTGAATTCTGCTCTACCCAATGATATCTCTGATGCCACTTGTTAGTATCAGTGTAACACCTAGTTTTAATACCACTTGTTGGGAAAATCGGCAACAAAAGCAACAAGTAACACAATGTAATCACACCCACAAGCAATCAACCACACAGAGACAATCCGATTTTATGTAGAAAAACCCCTCAACATGTAAAAAAATTACGGCACAGAGCGAGTTTACTATGAATCAGAAGTTACAGAGATGAACAACCCACAAGCACGAAAACCCAAGAGAAAACCCAAGCTCTCTCTCTCTCTCACACACACAACACTCTCCCCTTACCCTAATACAATTAGGAAACCTTAGATGCCTTAGGATACACCCTAATCCCAATTACAACCCCTTTATATAGAAGAAAAATTCGAATTAATTAAAAACATCTTATGCAAAAACCACATTAAACCATTAAAAAGGTCTGTCTCCAGGATTGCCTAAGCCCATCGTCGGTCGCCCGACAGGCTCAGGTCGGGCGCCCGAACACCTTGTCCAACATAGATTTGAACCACCAATTCCAACAAATCCAACCCAAAAGTTTCACTTACTAAGTTAAGCACAATAGTAATAACAAGGTTGATAGGATAACAAAAGAATTCTTCTATGACAATATTAGTCGAGTGACACGCGCGATAAACATGTCATGCATAACAAATTTTAACAATTTCGCACTGTACTGATGTAATGCTGCTACAGGCTCGTGTACTACAGAGACACTCATATGTCACAAAAAATATGAATATGGCATCTGCTAAATATTATCATGTGGTACAAATTTTGTGCATGGAGATGAAGAGGTCGACAACCTATTTCGTCATTTTCTCTTTTGGCAATCGTGTTGATCATCACTCTAATACCACTAATGAATGCAGGCGGACAGTGTCGGATGTTATACTTTAAATTATTATTATTGATCAAATGACACAATTACATAACCAAGTCAAGGAGCTGAAACATGGAACCTAGAGGCTCAAATCAATCACATGCGGACATATAAGACAATTTACCTCTCCAATCCGAGAACACAATCTCAATCAAATGCAGATGGTGTCTCATCTCCTTCTCCTCTCACCTCTTAATGAAAGAGGGGCAAGCGAGCAATCTGTTGGGGAGTCTTCAAACGATGCACGAATTGGGTGCTCCGACCGGCCGGACGGCCTGACCCAGATGCAGTTAGTGAGCCCCCCCCCCCCCCCCCCCCCCCCCGGGACAGTTTTGTGCCCAGACCGGTCGTCCGATCGGTCGTCAATGGGCTCTGACCAGTCGGGCGACCGGTCGGATGTGAGGCAGGGTCAGGTCTGTTCTCCCTGGACTGTTTTTGTGAAGGCCGACCGGTCGGCTGTGCGCGCGGATTTCTTGCACAGTCCGCAATACTACGTAAGGTGTTTCTATTTTCGAATTTCTTCCTATTTAAGGTGTTGTAATCCGACTTAGAGAGGAATCCTAAGGTGTCCAAGGTTTCGTATTCGTACTAGGAAGAGGGGAGAGGTGTGTGTGAGAGAGAATTTGGGATTTTCTGTGTTTCCTTGCTTTGTGGGCTGTCAATCTTTGTAATCTTCTGATATTCATAGTGGATCGTTTGTGCCGTAGTTTTTTACCCGTTTTGGGGTTTTTCCACGTAAAATTCGGAGTCTCTTGTGGCGTGCTTCTGTGTAATTGATTGCATCTTGTTACTCGTTTGATTTCGCATTGCTTCACGTGTTCGGCGTTCCGCTTCCGCTACCGGATTTTATCCCAACAAGTGGTATCAAAGATAAAGTTGGGGTGGAGTAGATTCGAATCTGAGACGAGAAAATGGGATCGAGCGCAAGGTTCGATATAGAGAAGTTCTCTGGAAAAAATAACTTTGAGCTATGGAAGGTGAAGATTGAATCCTTCCTGGTTCAGCAAGGGCTTGATGGAGCTCTTGGAAAGCGACCCAAGGCTATGAAAGACGATGAGTGGACGTGGCTCGACAAGAAGGCAAGAACCTCAATCCTGTTAAGCCTTACGGATGATGTTCTCTATCATGTCATGAAGTAGAAGACTGCGGCTGAAACGATGGCGAAGCTAGAGAAGGTTTATGCCAAGAAATCTCTAGAGAATCGCATGTACGTGTTGATGCAATTGTTCACCTTGAGGATGACTACGGGAACTGAGGTGGAGGACCACCTAAGCACGTTCAATAGGCTGGTTTGCAAGTTGGTGGAGATAGATGAACCGATAAAGGATAAGTATCAAGCATGCATCCTGTTGAATTCTCTTCCAAATTCATATGAGTCGTTCAAGGACTCTGTGTTTGCAGGAAGGGAAACCATAAGCTTCGAGACCGTTATCTCAGCCCTCCAGTCGAAGGCGATGAGAAAGAAAAGCGGTGACGTGGCTTCCCGTTATTCCTCAGAGGCACTGCCTATGGTAGGAAGAAGTTCTGAGCATGGAGGATATTCAAAATCGGGATCGAGGGCCAAGGGCAAAGGTAAGTCTAAGGTGAAGTGCTGGAATTGTGGCCAGGAGGGCCACATGAGAGGGGATTGTCAGAATCCCAGGTTGAGGCAAGAGAAGTATGGAAATTCTTTTGGAGATGGAGCCAATACCTTAGAGGATGGTGGCGATTTTTGTGAAGTTCTGACTGTATCTGGCAAGGGATCACACGGTAGTAAGTGGATCCTTGATTCAGGGGCTTCATGTCACGTTTGTCCTGACCGGAGTTCATTCACAACATACAGGGAGTATGGTGGAGAATCGGTATTTGTGGGCGATGGAGTCGCTCATAAGGTTGTGGGTGTTGGTACTGTACGCATCAAGATGTTCGATGGGGTCGAACGAGTCCTGGAAGATGTGAAGCACGTTCCCAAGATGAAGATGAATGTGATTTCTCTTAGTGCACTCGAAGTGAAAGGGTGCATGTTTATCGGCCGCGATCGTTGTTGTGAAATGATGAAAGGGGCACTCGTGTGTATGAAGGCACGGAGGTGTGACCATCTTTACATGTTGATCGGGAGCACAATTCACAGTGGAGCTGCGGGAACGGCAACGAGATCCACGGTTGCTCATATGTGGCAAGTGCCCAAGGGCCACATGAGAAGAGCGGAAAAGGGCATGAATTTGCAAGGATAGGGTCGATGATGGCACGAGAAGTGGTGGAGCTATGATTGAAGATGAGATGACGTTGCAAGGATGTGTTGATTCAACGTTTGAAGCCTCGGTGGAGTTTGTTGGGGAGTCTTCAAACGATGAACGAATTGGGTGCTCCGACTGGCAGGACGGCCTGACCCAGATGCAGTTGGAGAGCCCCCCCTCCCCCCCCCCCCCCCCCCCCCCCCCCCTGGACAGTTTTGTGCCCAGATCGGTCGGCCGACCGGTCGTCAGTGGGCTCCGACTGGTCAGATGTGAGGCAGGGTCGGGTCTATTATCCCTGGACTGTTTTTGTGAAGGCCGATCGGTCGGCTGTGCACGCGGATTTCTTGCACAGTCCGCAATACTGCGTAAAGTGTTTCTATTTTCGGATTCCTTCCTATTTAAGGTGTTGTAATCCGACTTAGAGAAGAATCCTAAGGTGTCCAAGGTTTCCTATTCATACTAGGAAGAGGGGAGAGGTGTGTGTGAGAGAGAGAATTTGGGATTTTCTCTGTGTTTCCTTGCTTTGTGGGCTGTCAATCTCTGTAATCTTCTGATATTTATAGTGGATCGTTTGTGCCTTGGTTTTTTACCCGTTTTTGGGTTTTTTCACATAAAATTCGGAGTCTCTTGTGGTGTGCTTGTGTGTGATTGATTGCATCTTGTTACTCGTTTGATTTCGCATTGCTTCACGTGTTCGGCGTTCTGCTTCCGCTGCTGGCTTTTATCCCAACACAATCCACCAAATGGAGACAAGTACACAGTCTGCTAAATGGAAATACAAATGCACAATCCTTTAAATGAAGGCTTGAGTATGGGGTGTGAAGCGCCAAAGCAAAGCACCCGGTCCTAACGAAGGGGCGCAAGTGATAAATGTTACAAGTGCAGAGAGAGGACAGAGAGAGTGAGAGGAGGGAAGCTTATATAGGGAGAGGCCACCACATCTCCCCTTCGACCCTCTCCTCTCCTTCTGCCACATGCTGGGGTGGCTGGCCCCTACTAGGGGTTGCCACTTGTCCAAAACCAATACTTTTAGCCACCATATATACACGTTGGTCCATCTTATGAACAATCATAATGTATGACGTCGTCATTGAAAACATAGATCTGCCTTAAAATAAATCATTGGGCGCTTGTATCAGACCAATCCATTCATCAAGTGGGCCCACATGTATATTGAGTAAATGCACCTCAATTCCCATTGCTTTCTACGAAATGCCCACTTGAAGAATGGATCTACCTGATTTCTGCATCCAATCATCTTTTGGGTGGGGCCTATTTTTTCAGCAGCTCAAATGTCAATACATGTTGCACTTTGGTTTCATGGGCTCCTTCGATTGTAACATCACATCTATATTAGAGCCTTGCTGGGATATTAAGGAAATGAAGTGATAAATCATAATTTTTTTAGAGAAATGGGTTTGCATTGGATTTAGATCTGACAAATCCCAAATACCATTGTTTTAAAATGAAGCTTGGAATCTTTCATTTTGTGGATTTGCAAGTTTTTGATTTTTTTTTTTTTTTTTTTTAATTCTTAGAGATTTGGATTTGCTCTAAATCCTTAGATTTTAAAGTTTTGGATTGGGAAATTCATGAATTTAAGAAATCCTTAAAAATAAAAAAAAATAGTGATGATTTTAAATTTATAGATTTCACAAATCCTTGCCCTAAATCTGTCACCCTGGACGACCACTAGGTATTCTTATTTAATTATTTGGTACTTTGAGTTGATCCAACCGGACTCAACATGTGGTATCTTTGGCTTTTAGAGTTACCGCTTATTTAATTGAATGCTTTCTCTGACCTTTGTGTATAGGAAACTTATCTTTGATTGAAAGTTTTATTTCCTATGGAATAAGATGGTTGTCCACCAGGTGACCCTCACCTTGGAGATCCATGGTTGACAGTTTTTTTTTTTTTCAAGTTAGTCATGCAACGCACCTATCCTGTTAGCTAGGCAATGCACCCACTTGGTTAGTCACACAATGCACCCACCCACGGTCGATGGTTGACAGGTTATACCAACAAGAAGATCCCAACATCCAAATAAAATTTACCTAATGACATAGGTCCAATAAGCGAAAAGGTAGTGGCATTAAGATACATTTGGACCCGCAATTATATTAAAAGGTTTTTAATTTTTAAATTGTATTTCATAATCAGTCTAATTTAGTGCAAATTTTCATGAAATTTGATGCAACCAACACATCCAAACCAAGATCTTTGTTTTCTAAAGAGCCAACAAAAGCAAGCTAATTTAGAAATGTACTCCTGATAACCAAATAGGAAAATAATTTCAATTAGAAAACATATGCATATCTCTCTCATTCACATTAATAAAACAAAGAAATTCTAGTACAGATGGGGGAAAAAATAAAAGGAAAAGAAAGGAAAAAAAAAAGACAAAAGGGCTGAGACTAGTTCTTGTGAGTCCTCTTCTTATACTTGTCTTTGATCCAGTGGAGGCTAAAAGAGGTGCCTTCCTTAACCTTCTTAAAGCCAGAGGCAGCAACCGCCTTTGTCTTCTCCAACCCATTTCCAAACTTCCTCCCATTTCTGCTCTTCGCAATCTCTTTACTCCGGTCTGGGACAGGATCCGGATCGCTGTAGTCCCATTGATCCGCCCACGACGTTCCATACGAACTATTCCTCTCCATTAAAACTTTATAACACAACCCCAACAGAGATTGCAGAGAAAACCCAACTCCTAAGACAGATTGAGAGAAGGAAAGAAAAGGAGAGATTTGCTGAGATAGTTGGGTGAGGCCTCCTTGGATATTTATACATATTTATGTAGGTTTGATAGATAGACCCAGTTTTGCCAACACCTCCTTAATAATAAGAACTTTTACCGCAGAATTACTCAGCAATTTTGATTTAATCAGAAAGTGTGACTGAACGTTCCTTTGGTAAGCATCCCTTTTCAAGGGATGAAATGATCCAATCACCCACATCTACTTATTTTTTTTCTTTTTCTTTTTTTCTAAAATTTATTGGAATAGTGCATTGGCTTCACGTGGTGATTGGGTGGACGTGCCAACAAATGGGTCGGCTCCTTTGGTGGGCCCCACGCCAAGATGTTTATGTAAACCCCACCCCGACCGTTAGGTGTGCGTCACCTCATGTTAGGCAAAGTACCAAAATTCACCCTCATCCAGGCCATCCATCAGAATGGCACCACTATTTTGATGGCTTGGCCCATGAATCCATTTTTGATATACCAGTCAGGTGGACCAACCATCTACCTGTTTCCAATATTGTAGCCCACCTACTGATTGGACCAAATTTTATTTTTGGGAAACCATGTAAAAGATAAGACAAACAGATGGATGGATTAGATCTCACAAATATATATGTGCCGTGTGAGCGTGTGTGTCATCTCCACGAGCTTTATTCCACATGTGCGTGCGCTTATCAAAGCTCAAAAAAAAAAAAAAAAAAAAAAAGCTCAATATTCCTTCACTACAACACAAAGCAAGGGATCTCCGCATTTTCAATATCATTTGTCTCAACCTGCATGCATTGCCTAAGATTGGAATATATGAGATTTTCAATTTATTCAATGGAGCTAAATCCTATGAAAGAGAACTCACTTCCCCACCTACCTTTCTACCATCAGCATGTATAAACCTTCATGCATTTTCTCATCTTTTCACAAGTTCAAGCCCACCTACTTACAAAAAACCACAACCATAGGCATATATATATATATATATATATATATATATATATATATATATATATATATATATATATATATATATATATATATATATATATATACTCATTAAAAGTATTGAAAATGGTTGCTGGCAGGGTGGGTAACGAAATCATGTCTCCAATCTCACCATCGAGACTCTGGAAGGCGATGGTGAAGGACTCCCACAACCTCATGCCCAAGCTCATGCCTGAAATCATATCAAGCATTGTCATTCTTGAAGGTGATGGTGGGGTCGGCACGATCAAACAGTCCAACTTCACTGATGGTATAACTAACATAAGTTTTTGTACTTCTTATGACTTAAACAAGTTTGATAATAACAATTGAGAATGTGTTTGTTTTGTTATAATGTGCAGCCATCAAGGACTTCAGCTACTGGAAGGACCGCATAGATGAGATCGACGACAATAACCGTTTGTTCAAGTACTCCGTGATTGAAGGCGGCCTACTTGGGAAGAAAGTGAAATCGACTACATTTACTCTCGAGTTCAAAGACGGCATCAATGGTGGGAGTGTATGCAAGTTTCAGGGGGAGTTTGAGACGGTACAAGGTAACCCGCCGAAAGAAGATGAAACCAAAGAGATGATGGGAAACATGGTGGGAATGTTCAAGGCAGTAGAAGGATATCTCCTTGAAAATCCAAATGCATATGTATAGATTTGGTTGATTGTGAGCCATTCACCTTTGATTTTGCTTAGTTGTGGAGTAAGTTCCATTTCCTTGGACTGTGTTTTCATGGGAACAGGAAGCTCTACTGTTTGTTTTTCCAATAGTAGTTAATGTCTTGCTATAATAATAATCTTTGTTCTTTTATAGTACTGTGATTGTAACGGCACGTCCACATAAAGTGAAAGAGTCTTATAAGTGTTGTTACTTTGTTGTTTTCCTCATCAGTGATTTGAGGACGATCCACTACAAAGCTTTTAGGTTAAGCTTAATCTACAACACCATGTGTGGGACTCACCATGATGTGTGCATGAAATTCAATTCTGCCATCGTGTGTTTAACCTCATTTTTTACTTGGGTCCCAAAATTTGGACCGATTCAAAATTCAGGTGGGCAAAAAATAGAAGAACTGGAATGGGTACACCTGTTATTAAAAACCCTTCAGATTTTCTGTGGGGCAAATTGTGTTTTCTATATATATCCATCCAAACCATTTAGAAGATGTGCCCCACCAAGATGATGGAACATACAATATAAATAAAAACTCAGGCAAAGTTATTTTAGAGATTTATGGTGCACTGCCCCATCGGAGCAATTAAATGCATAAAATGGGACTTATTAGAGAACATAAGGAGTCTGACATGATGTACAATTAGATGTCATGCAAACATCATATTGAAGGTTAAGCTTACAAAGCTTTGTAGTGGATTTGGTCTCGTGTGGCTTCATGCACGTGATTCTAACAATTTATTGTGAAGGAGCTCTAATGGATGGGCAATGGACCTTAAGGATTTAACCCCTCTTTTAAGGGCGTTCCAGCGTTCCAATTTTTAGCTACTTTAGATAAGCTACTTATGCTTCAAGTAGCTGATTTTGATATATATATATATATATATATATATAGAGAGAGAGAGAGAGAGAGAGAGAGAGAGAGAGAGAGAGACTTGTCGCCTAAAAAGTAGAAAAGCATGTTTCTTTCCAAAATCACGTTAATTATTTACCTCTTGATTTTGTTTGGCCCACCCTCATATTCACCGGCAATTATGTGGGGCCAACCTTTGATGTGGACCGTTTATTATACGGGCCCCACCTTTAGTGGGCCGTCCATCATGCAAGGCCCAACTTGGATGTGGGTCATTCATTATTAGGGGGCCGACCTTTAATGTGCACCATCTATTATGTAGGACCTATCTTTGATGTTGGTCATCCATCATGTGGGGCCCACCATCAATGTTATTGTCCATCAGCTGGGGATTCCCTTCAATATTCACAGCCCACCCTTAGAGACTACCTTTGATGTGGGCCATCCATCACGCAAGGCCCGTCTTGCATGTGAGCGATTCATCATTAACCTTTGAAATGGACCATCCATCATGTGGGGCCCACCTTGATATCATTGATCATGTGGAGCCCACTTTCATTATCAATTGCCCATCCTATGAAGCCCGCCTTCGATGTGGATTGTCCATCATGTGGGCCCCATCTTCAATGTGAGTCACCCATTATATAGAGCTTGTCTTGGATGTGGGTCATTCATCATTAAGTGCCAAACTTTGATGTGGACCGTCCATCATGTGGGGCCAAGCTTCAATGTCCACTGTCCATCATGTGGAGCCCACTTTTGATGTGAAGTGGGCCATCCATTATATCAGCCTGGTTTGGATGTGAGCTATTTATCATTAGAGGCCAACCATTGATGTGGACCATCCATTATGTGGGCCCATATTAATATGGGGACATCCATCATGTGGGGCCCACCTTTGATGTGGACCATCCATCATGTGGACCCCATCTTCAATGTGGACGGTCCATCATGTAGGGCCTCGCCATGAGATAGAGAGATAAGTAAAAAAGTAATAAGTTAAATAAAAAAATAACAAAATAAATAACAAAAATTATTGAGTCTTAAGTACTAAGTCAAGTGAAAAAAAAAAAGTAACTTAATGGCATAGCATAAGTTGAGAAGTAACATATTTGGTGGGATCCAAACAGCCCTTAAGGAATCTAGCATTCATGGGTCCCACTACAATGACTCTTTTTTGACGTCCTTTGGATGTATTGAATGATGGACTTAGTGAAAGATAAAGCTCGGATTATTCAAGCCCAGCACTGTGGTTGTGGGCCCAAATCAATACATCACCACTGTAGACCACATGCGTCATGTTCCAATGATTTGAACTGTCCATGCATGGGCTGTCCCAGGTGGTCAAAATTCAATGATCTTCTTAGGACATTACTCAATGGGATCGATGGTCAAGATCATTGAATTGTTTCCTTGTTTGTTGCATGCCCCATACAAAAAAGTTCCCACCAGATTGACAGTTCAGCTCAACTTTAATTTAAATAATGCATTGAGAGTTTCTATCCTAATATAAGATAGATCCCCATCCAACCGTGAAATGAGTAAGTGGTGCATCCATACCGTCCACCTGGTTGTCTCTGTTGTGAATGGCCACCAATCCGACGATCTCTATCAATGTCTTATGAATGGACCAGGGTGGGCCAGGTGGTGTCTTATGAAACTATAAAAGCCCATTCCATGAGATAATTACCAGAGTGCAGGCCATGACTGGCTTGATAGATAAGCATCCACATAAGAAAAAATGCCCAAGACCAGTTACATGGGCCATTAGCCCTGGTCCATATCCAGCCCAAAATCAGCCAATAAGGGCCGGGTCAATGTCTGTTCAAACTGGACCCACAAAACAAAACTTAGGCCCTAACTGGGCCGTGATGGGCCAAAACACATAGGCACAATCCAAGCCCAGACACCCACTTTTGTACAAGATATGGGACGTTCATTAAGGGCCCGTTTGGATTGTAAGTTACTTAAGACAAGCTACTTATCAATAAGTAACTTATCTTGGTTTCTATTTAATTAGCAAATAAGTATGTTTGGTAAAAACATGCTTATCAACCAAAAAGTAGAAAAGCATATATGTTTGTTTCCAACATCATTCCTCAAGTCTGTTTGGTCCCTGCACATCCATCATCCATCATTTGGGGCCAACCTTTGATGTGGATTGTTCATTGTGTGGGCCCCGCCTTTGATTTGGGCAGTACATCATGTGAGGCCCACCTTGGATGTGGGCCACCTTTAATGTGGATCATCCCAAATGTGGGGCCCACCTCTAATGTAGGCAGTCCATCATGTAGGGCCCGCCTTGGATATGGGCCACTCATCATTAGGGCCGACTAATGGTGGGCATCAATGACCACTGTATCATGAGGTGCGGTCTATTTGAGATTGGATTCTGTTTCATTTTTGGGATGGACCAACAAGGGTGGATGGTGTGGATTTCATGTGAACAGCATGTGGCCCCATTCCCCAATGGGCCACTCAAAACTAGTTGGAAAAACAGATAAATGGCATGAGTAAAACACATCACGCTGGGCCCAAGGAGGTTTCAATGGTGTCATCATTATCACGGTTGCTTCCTGATATGGGGTCCACCTAAGGTTTAGATCTGCCTCACATGCTAGCCCCACTCACATCCAAACTAGATAGACGGCATGGATCAAATATATCGCAGTGGACCCAGCAAGCTGGATGGTCAACGTGGGCTAAGGGGTTGCCACCAAAATCAGCACTTTTACAGCTATGGACGAGCACCTCTTGTTTTAATCAGTGGTGAAAAAGTAGAAAAGCAAAATAAAAATGCTAAAATCCATAAGTGATTTTCAGCAAATAAGTAATGATAATTATTTATTAACCAAACTAACTTATCTCAAATAAGTTACTTAGCTCCTGCCATCAGCAAGAAAAGCAACTTATTTGTTGGTATCCAAATGGGCCCTAAGTGTGCCACATCATGCATGATATATGACAGAAAATGCCCCTGAAATCCAAAATGAGCCTGTCTGGGTGATGCCAACAGACCATAAATGAAACTTGGCCGGTCACATATATTTAACCTGATTATATTTTAGGCCCGGGCTCGGTACGCAGGCCAGGCACAAAATATGGACAGGCCTGCTCAGATCATTAAGATCTGTAGGTAGAAGTGAATCGACTATTTTTAATCGAGCTAAAGAGGCCCATCTTGGACCATTCGGTAAAAAGTTTTTGATCTCAATCCGAGCCCACCCATTAAAGTAATAAGTGGGCTGGGCCTTTTTCAGGCTCATGTGGAGCCCACCTTTGTTATGGACTGTCCATAGTGTGGGCCCCACCTTCAATGTGAGTTGTCCATTATGCGGGGTCTGCTTGGGTTATGGGTCATTCATCATTAGGAGCTTACCTTTGATGTGGACAATCCATTATGTGGGCTCACCTTGATGTGGGTCATCCATAATGTGAGGCCCACCTTTGATGTGTACCGTCCATCACGTGGGCCCCACCTTTGATGTGGACTGCCCATCATGCCGGGCCTCCTTTGATATGGACCATCCATCATCACATAGAGAGAGACAGAGGAATTAGAGGTAACAAAGTTGAAAGTTGAAAAGCAAATGGAAAAACTTGTAAGGTTACTTTCATCACATAAGTTACTTTTACAATAGTATTAACAAACTAATTTTAGTTTAAAAAAAAAGTAAATCATTTAACTTATATAATTAAAAAAAGTTACTTATTAAATGTTATCCAAACAAGCCCTAGGTAAATATATGCAACATGCACAGCTAGACACATTTTAAAATTAAATTTACAAAAAAAAGAGCTCTGCATAATATTTCATTTGCAGAAGATTTACCATAGTTTTCATATTTACCTAAATTACTAGTAACATAAGATTCTTTATAGCCACATTGATGCTAACATCATCAATTGCAATAAATAGACGACTTAGACGACTCTATAAATCTTCAGAATTTCCAATTACATAAAGTTCTTCTTTTGTCATTTATAGTTTTTTTTTTTTAATCATCTCCAGCTCTCTCTTAAATAAATTATATTATTTGGATTCGAGCCTAGGTTTTGCTAAAAATAAAAAATAAAAAAATTTTAAAAATTATTAGCCCCCAATGAGCTTGACACAGGTCCAGCCCACTTATTACTTCAATAGGTGGGCTTAAATTGGGATTAAAATCTATTCCTTACTGAATGACCCAAGATGGGCCTCTTTAGCCCAATTAAAAATGGTCCATTCACTTCTACCTAGAGCTCTCAATGATCAGACCTGGCTTGTCCAGATTGGTTGTGATTCAATGGGTCAAGATAGGCAGAACGTGTGTGGTGGATGTCATACGTGTCAAAGATCTTGGCCTGATGAATGGTCCTGATCTCTGACACATGCACAATCCGCCTGGATCTTGGACACGTGTTCAGCCCCCCATTACATGAGGGCCCCTCCTTCGATCACGACCCTTGATGAGACTCTCGTTTATTAATCGTGGGGCTCTCAATTGATGGCTACAATAATAAAATGAAAGTTGAGTATTGGGATATGGCCCACCCAGATGATGCCCTTTCTGATCAACAACTTCAATCATCATTAATATGCCACGTGTACAGTGGAAATGTTTTGAACGGCGTGCATCGTAATAACACTTGGATAGTATATAAAACAGTAAACCGACGGTGGATCCGAGACGTATCTTGAAATGGATTGAAAATCGTGATTTCCAAATCCACTTATAAGAATTACATCTGGATTTCCGTCAACCATTTGGGAAATTGTGCACACCAACTCTCGATGTGCACTGCTCATCTTTCCACACAAGTTTTTCACCTGATGTAGGGTCCCACTACGATATTTATTGATTCAAAGGCTCAGATTTCACAATCTTGGTGTTTGTGATTTGGCATTAAATCTAACGGTTAATCATCGTTCGTTAATTTGGTGGGCCACATACCTTAAAATTCTGATTGAACAATCCTAGTGGTTGGATTTTTTGTGATTTTTCCTTGATGATTTCGGACCGTAGAAAATGGCTGCACAGTGAGATCACCTACACCTTTGATTTGCGGTGGGCCACCGATGCCCCACCATGAATTTTTCATGCGCCACGTGTACAGTGGATATGTTTTCTCATACTTGACCCGAATCTTCGCCTATAGCCGGTTTTCAATTTCTAGTCTTCAGATTAGTGGGGCCTATAGGTTTAGTTATTTAGAGCAATGGTCTGTTCAATCCCAGCCGTAGATACACCAAACTCCAAAAATCTTCCAGATCGGAAGAGAGCTTTGCTACGCCCACACCACACGCTTGTACACGTTCAATTAATCGCCACCATAAGTGCCAGCTTGGCAAATATCGACAATATCCAATAGAATCAACGCGGGGGGCACTATATAGATAGATCTCCTTGCCCAAGAACCGGGTCAGACGGCTAATCAGGTGGGCCACAGTTCACGAGACATATGTACGGCTGAAAACTCGGCTGAAGTTCTCTAAGCCGTTGCCCACCTGATGAGTGAATCATCTTTACTTTTCACTCGATAGCATCTTAAAGTCAGGCCCACCTGGCGGACGGCTTAGATATTTTTGGAGGTGGGCAACAATCCCATCCGATTCGAACATGGATCAGGTCGGATCGTTCAATTGCTTGAGTGGGTGTGTTCGAACATTGTTCCAACAAACATTCGAACAAGGTGGCTCTATTCAAACTCGGTTTGGTCCGGCCTAACCCTGTTCGAACATATGGATTTCGTACAATTTTTACTGGTTCAAACACGTTTGAACAATTTCACTTTTTTTCACTTTAAAATATTTTTTCTACTGGAAATAGCGAATACTGATTTGTTCACAACTTAAATATCACAAATGACAAATCAAAAGGTTTGAAGTTTTTAACTAACAAAAAAATGAGATAGATACAAAGCTCAAGTGGGACCACACCACAAGAAACAGTGAGGAGAATGATGTCCACCATTGAAACCTTCTTAGGGCCCACAGTCATGTTTATTTGTCATCCAACCCTTTCTCCCTCTCTCTCTCTCTCTACACACACACACGCACACCATGTCGAACGAACGAGTTAAGTCGAGTTAGTCAATATTCGAGTCAAGTTCGAGTTCGAGTTCGAGTCGAATAGTGCTGTGATCAAAACTGATTCGATTTTTTTCGAACAAACCCTATGCGTTCGAACACGAAGACTTTCTGTTCGAACGGAGTTTTAACAAGTCGATCCAAGTCAATCCGAACGATCAAACGCGGTTCGTGTCTAGTTTTAGATATCTCAGCCGGCACCCGAAATTCTAAGAGATGGGCCCCATCTTCTATGATATTGTCCCATATAGACAGCCTACATTTAAATCTAATGGTGAACCTAACCTTAGATGGAAACTATTCCTGATTTGCGTGTTTCCACAATTATACTAGGTTTAGGATCTAGAGGGGGTGCACACTATCTATGAATCATATCATTTGAATTCTAAGGTAAAGATTTCTTTTTAAGCCTAATTACAGCAATATCGCATGATATGTCGAATTATGTCTTAATGTTGTGGTTTGTGGTATGTACTTGAAAACATGAATGATTGTGAATCCTTTATGAAATCGTGTATTGATGAATATATTTGACATTAATTGCTGAAATTTCGTTTTATATAGATTGTATGTCAGATCTGAGGGTTAAGGAAAAAACGATGATTTATTTGCATGTGTATATGAGAATATGTATGTAACATGCTTCAAAATGCCTGTTCACATGTGTATATGAGATTATGTATGCATAATGCTTCAATATGTTTGTTCACATGTAAAAGATTGAGATTATGATTCATGTATGAAGATGGTTATACGTATGGATGTCGTCCTAATTATGGAAGCCCTTGCCCCATGGATAGTATAACTATATATGTGGAAAGTGATGGATTCGTAAGAAACCCATGAGGTGTATTTTGGTAAGACCATGATCGTGATATTAACGAAGTGCCAATGATCTATGTGAATGAGTAAGTGATGAACTCTTGAGTCAGATACAAATGTTTTGGGTGCCAAGTGTCTCATCTTGACTGAGATGTGTACGTCTTTTCGTGGTTGGCCCCTATTGAGAGGAAATGGCTATTCTATATCATGACAGACTATGGATGGGGTGTAGAGCGATCTTGGGATAGGAACATCTCTAAAACTGCTGGATGATAAGCTACTTAACTAAATGTGGAACTAAATCATGCATACATCGCTTGCTAGTGAAAGTGTGCATGGGCCCGTTTCACTAATTGTTTTTGGTGTATGGGAATAGTGGAATGATCCCGTCCTAACTAGAACCTCTGGTTGCTAGTGACTGGTGAGAAGAGTGGAGTGATCTCGTCTCATTGGTCAGGGTGCCTGAACCAGAGCATGCATTTCATGCATAGCATTAATCAAGATATTTCTTTTTGCGTGTTTTGTATGATATATGCATTGTTTGGATATTATTGTAATAGTCTTAATTAGTGATCCTTACTGAGTTGATCGCGAGCAACTCATGTCCTTCTGGGACGGTGTTTTGTTTAAAACACCACCAGACATTGCAGGTGACGATCCATTAGGTGAGCCTGATCTGCAGGGTGATGAATATGAAGGCTCGTGGCAGCAAATGGCGGATGAAGAAGCCCACGTAAATTGATGATGATCCATTTATTACTTTCGTAGAGAAAGTTAATTATTTGAATTCGAAATAAGTTTCTTTTTATGGAAACAGTAAATGAACATTTTGTTAGACATGTTTATATTAGATTTTGAACTTTGAGTAGAAAATCATGGAATAAGATCTTTACTTCCCGTCATTTTGCGTAAATGCCATGAATGTATATAAGTATAGTATGTGTGTATGGAATAATAATGTTAACACACAGGAGTTAACACCTGAAACTCGACAGTTCGTGTTGTCCACGAGAGTCGAAACTTCGGGGCGTTACAATAACCGTTTGTTCAAATACTCGGTGATTGAAGGCGGCCTACTTGGGAAGAAAGTGAAATCGACTACATTTACTCTCGAGTTCAAAGACGGCATCAATGGTGGGAGTTTATGCAAGTTTCAGGGGGAGTTTGAGACGGTATAGGGTAACCCCCTGAAAGAAGATGAAACCAAAGAGATGATGGGAAACATGGTGGGGATGTTCAAGGTAGTAGAAGGATATCTCCTTGAAAATCCAAATGTATATGTATAGCTGTGGGTGATTAATGTGAGCCTTTCACCTTTGATTTTTCTTGGTTGTTGAAGAAGTTCCATTGCCTTGGACTGTGTTTGCATGGGAACAGGAAGCTCTTAAGTTTATTTTCCAGTTGTAGTTAATGTCTTATTATAATGATAATCTTTGTTCTTTTATAGTACCGTGATTGTAGCGGCACGTCCACATAATGTGAAAGAGTCTTATAGGGGTTGTTACTTTGTTGTTTTCCTCATCAGTGTGATTTGAGGACGATCCACTACAAAGCTTTTAGGTTAAGCTTAATCTACAACACCATGCATGTGTGGGACCCACCATGATGTGTGCATGAAATTCAATTCTGCCATCGTGTGTTTAACCTCATTTTTTACTTGGGTCCCAAAATTTGGACGGATTCAAAATTCAAGTGGGCAAAAAATAGAAGAACTGGGATGGGGACACCTGTTATTAAAAACCCTTCAAATTTTCTGTGGGGTCAACTGTTTATATATATATATATATATATATATATATATATATATATATATATATATATATATATATATATATATATATATATATATATCCAAACCATTTAGAAGATGTGCCCCACTAAGATAATGGAACATACAATATAAATAAAAACTCAGGCTACATTATTTTAGAGATTTATGGTGCACTGCACCATCTGAGCAATTAAATGCATAAAATGGGACTTATTAGAGAACATAAGGAGTCTGACATGATGTACAATTAGATGTCATGCAAACATCATGTTGAAGGTTAAGCTTATTGTACAAAGCTTTGTAGTGGATCTGGTCTCGTGTGGCTTCATTCACGTGATTCTAACAATTTATTGTGAAGAAGCTCTAATGGATGGGCCATGGGCCTTAAGGATTTAACCCCTCTTTTAAGGGCGTTCCATTTTTTAGCTACTTTCGATAAGCTACTTATGCTTCAAGTTACTTATTCAATATATATATATATATATATATATATATATATATATATATATAGAGAGAGAGAGAGAGAGAGAGAGAGAGAACTCATGAGAGATTTCTTAGGCCTCATCACACATGATGTGTCCCTAAAATCTGAGCCGTCCATGTGATGCAGCACCCCAAAAAACCCTCGGGGCCCAACTTTCAACCTGGTTCACAAATCTGGTGGGCCATGACAAATGGAAACAGTTTCCTCCCTTGATTTGCCTCTCTTTCTCTTTTATGGCCCACCAAAGTTCTGGATCAGGTTGAAAGTTGGGGCTCGAGCGTTTTTCGGGGTGCTGCATCACATAGACTGCTCCGATTTTAGGGACACATAATGTGTAATGAGGCCTAAGAAATCTCTTATGAGCTCTCGTGAGAGATGGTTTCTCGTAGGTGAGCATTCCTCTCTCTCTCTCTCTCTCTCTCTCTCTCTCTCTCTCTCTATATATATATATATATATATATATATATATAGGGAAATGGTACTATGAGGTCAACCTCATGGGAACTTCCCATGAGGTCGAGCTGTGTGGGCCCCAGCGCGATGTGTTTAGAACATCTATTCCGTGCATTTGATGGGTCTTCTTTAGGTTATAGGATACCCCAAAAATCAGCCGTACTGGGAACTCATACGGGCCATACCATCTAAAATCATGTGAAGACATGCCTAAAATATCTAAAATCAATTGGTAGGACCCACCTGAGTTTTCGATATGTCTGAAACCTGGTCTGACCCCTCGTATAAGTGGAACACACATTATGGATGGGCTGGATTTGTGAACCACATCTTGGTGGGCCCAATCAAAGATCATGAAGGTTTTAATGGGCGAATAACCCCTCTCAACTGTTGTCTGTGGTGTGGCCCACCTAAGTCATCGATTGACCTGATTTTCTATCATGTGGCCCACCATTGAATGGTACATCTGTTAACGTCAGATTTTGTAACAGGGTCCTCCGGTCGTTCACCTTCTCTCCAATAGAGACTCCCTCCGCAGGACCTGAAAGAAGACAGAAAGTAACTAAGGGTGGCCGGCGTCCAGCCATTAGCCCTCCGATGCTTAAGTCAGATAAGGCAAGAAGGAGAATAGCCAAGCAGCCGAGGTTAGGGGTTGAAGATTGTGTACCTGTATCTTAATGGAGTCATCTCCTTATATAGATCTGAAATGATCCAATCTATTACGTAAGATATCGAGATCCCGCTGATTTCGTGGGATAAGATTCTTATCCTCAGATAGAAGGGAGATCTAATCCAATGACTCATCCGATAGTTTCATTCCTTGATAGCGATCCCTTGAGGCTCGAAACCACTGAAGAAGATAAGCCTAAAATCGGCCTATACGGGCTGCTGGTACTGAGGGCTAAGGGATGTCACCACAGAAAAAGCTGTTCGCATGTTGGAAGATGGTCGCGAATCCAAGTGCTCGCTCATTCAGATATGACACCTTTCAACGACTTGTGAGAAGGTCTGCTCGCAGGAAAAATACAACTCCTCTCGCCTTCCAGTATTTGACTATCGATCACAACTTCTCGAAGCTTTAGTAATCGAGCATCGTTTTTCCTAATATGCGAGTCGTGAACAGACGTTCTCGATAGTCGAATAAATGTGCTCTCGGGATCGGAGCATCATCAGAATATACGAGACGCGAACAGACGTTCTCGATAGTCGGATAAATGTGCTCGCGGGATCGGAGTATCTTCAGAATATGCGAGTCGCGAATAGACGTTCTCGATAGTCGGATAGACGTGCTCGCGGGGTCGGAGTATCATTAGAATATAATAAGAAGCCTCCAGCAGATGATCTCCTCTATTTTTTACTATAACAGATGCCCCCCAAGTCCTTTCCGCCTAGAATTCTAAGGGAAGGACTTAATTCACTATCATACGTAACCGCCTGCTGCCTTTATCGATAATGAAACCGTACATGATTAGGCTAGAATTAATGAGTGCCAGCTTTTCGCAGCCTTTCCGCAGTCAGGAAGTGAAGAGACGCTCGCCACGTGTCCGGAGAGTTAATGGGCGTGCCTGCTCACTGCCGCGCCGAAGGGGGGGCTGCCGCGTATCACCAGATGCGGCGGAATGATTGCCTATAAATATACGGAGTCCGCCATTTCTCTGATTTTCTACAGAAGTTTTTCGAACGAAAGAATTCTCCCGTCATCTTCCTCTCATACTCCTTTCTCCGGTGTTCCTTCTTCCTCTTTCGGTGTTCCTTCTTCTTCCTTTCTTTCGTACTTGGGTACATTTCCTTTTTCCTCTTTTTCTTCTTTTAATCTTCTCATGGCTAGGAACTCTGACGAGACCACCGTCCCTCTAGGTGATGCTACACCGGAATCTTCTGCTTCTAGTAATGCGAGGGTTCCGGCAGGGAGATACACAGCATCCGGATATCCTTCTATTTTATCGGAGGACCGGCTGGTTGAGTTACGGGAGAGATATCTGATCCCCAACTCAATCATTCTCCGATTGCCCGGAGATGGAGAGACACCAGACTCCCCTCCCCCAGAATGCGTAGCTTTTTATGAGTACCAACTCGTCCTGGGGGTACGCCTTCCCCTTCATCCCTTCATACGCGACGTTCTCCGATGTTACAAGATTGCCCCCGGGCAACTCATCGTGAACGGATGGAGGGTAGTTCTGGGCTCCTTTGCCCTCTGGGCTCAGGCCGGTAACGGGGAGCTCACGGCGGAAGAGTTCCTCCGTATGTTCCGTCTGAAGAAGGCGCCCTCCAGCGAAGGCCGGTACTACCTGTGCTACTGGCACCGGGATAACTTCGTGCTGGGGAAACCCTCCTCGAACTATCATGGCTGGAGGAAACGGTGGTTCTATACTTCCGGTAACTAGGAGTCTGCTTCCTCCAGGGGTCCAGGGGTGACCCGTCTTTTCTGTGAAGGTAGGCACAGTCCCACATTGTGTTGTTTCTCCAGTTAAGATTTTAGGGTTTCACTTCATTTTTTGACCTCTGTTTGTGCTCGCAGGTATCCCGGCCTTGAACAAACCAAATTTGAAGGGAGAGATTAACGAGAAGATAGTAAGAGTATACAAGGTGCCTGTTGGTGATAGGCACATCGAGGCCTGCTTGTCCTCCTCGCGACTCGCAGCAGCGGGATTAATATCCAGCGAAGAAGTCGCGATGACAAAGGCGGGAGAAAAGAGGGGTTTGTTGCCTCGACTCAAAGGCACGAGCTCGAAAAGGCAGAAGAAGTCTGCCGGACCTACTCAACCATCCGCCCACAAGGGTGGCGACCAACCTGCTCTTCTCGCGAGCACGGTGGGGGCACCAGCAGTGCCCAACATCCCCTCACTGGTGGTCGCACCTGGACCGCCAGTGATTAACATTACTGACAACTCCCCTGATGGGGCAGGATCCAGCTACCCCCCAGCTGACGAGGCTCGCGAGCAAACAGAACCTCGCGAGTCGGTGCCTGCTCGCGAGCTAACCCCTGCTGGCGAGCCGGGACCTGCTCGCGAGTCGGTGGCCCCACCTGTCGCGAGCACGACTGGGTTGGTCGTCGCCCAGCCATCTGGAGGTGGAACATTCTCTATTCCTCGCCACCTCCATCCAATTTGTAAATTTTTGTTCGACAACATTTCCGCCCAAACCTTTGGCTCTCTTCCCGAGCCAAGCCCTGAGAACCTTTTCCTTGAGGCGAGGGTAAGGATAGTTCAGGTAAGACCTCGGAGATTTTGTTTAACTTCCTTATTTTTGGGCTCTCAAGTATTTTTCTCTCGTTTTCTTTTTCATTTTGCAGGGCTTAGATCTCATCTTGCAAACGAGGCGAGATATCGTCGCCGCTCGTCGCGTGATCAATGAGGCAGAAGGAAAGAGGATCGCCTTGGAGAAGGCGGTTCAGCGACGGGATCAACTCCTCAAGGCCCGCGAGGCAGTGATCTCGAAGAGAGATGAGGAGAAGAAGATCCTCATCGAGAAAGTCCAAGTCCTGACCGATAGGTATCAGGCTTTGGACTCTAACTTCGCGAAGCTCGCGGGGTTGAAGGAGAAAGCGGAGAGAGAGAGGGAGATCTTTCGTCAAGACAAGATCTCGCTGGAGGAGTGGCTTGCAGAGGCCAAGTCGCAGCTTAAGGAAGTCAGCGAAAATTTGGAGAAGGAGCACTCCAATCTCGCACAGCTCAAGGACGACTCGATCCACTGGGACGAGGAGAAAGTCGCCTTGGTAAAAATGCTCTCTGAGGAAGGGCCTCGGGCAATTTCTGAGTTCCGGAACTTGCAGCTATATGACGATAAAAGATATGAGTCATATGATGCTGGTCGCGACTTTGCGCTAAGAGTAGTGCAACGAATGTCCCCATCTTTTGATTTGGGGGAATTTGGACGAGTCGCGGCCATCATAGCTGCAGAGGAGCAAGCTGCTGCTGAGAATGAGGCGACCGAAGCCACGCAGGCTGGAGGGGCTCCAGAAATGGGCCCTGAAGTCGAGAGCACGGCTCCTCCCCCGAGAGATTGATGTTCTTTTTTGTTTTTCTTTCTCCTGTACTCGCGAGCAGACATTTGTAAACAATTGATATATTAATGAAAAGATATTTTTGGGAATGTTCTCGTTCTTGTTTACCTTCTCTTTTTCCCTTCATGCAATGAATGCCTTCTCGTTTCAATGAGTTATGCTCAACCCGGGGGGTCGTAGTGACCCTGCCTTCGTGGAGATAGACTGATCTATCGATTGGGGAATGAGTTGTGCTCAATTCGGGGGGTCGTACTGACCATTCCCTCGTAGGGATAGACTGATCTATCGATTAAGAGATGAATTGTGCTCAATCCGGGGGGTAGTACTGACCATTCCCTTGTGGAGATAGACTGATCTATCGATTGAGAAATGAATTGTGCTCAATCCGGGGGGTCGTACTACTCGATCCGATACAAGGGCACTTGAATTTTCACTAGTACTACTGCGTCGACACCAAATGCTAAGGAGAAAGGGGTTTCGCCTGTTGATGTACGAGCTGTAGTTCTATATGCCCATAGTACTTCTAGCAGAAGTTCCGGCCACATACCTTTACATTCACCTAGCTTGGTCTTTAAGTGGTGCTTGATGATCTTATTCACTGCCTCAACTTGCCCATTTGCCTGAGGATGATATGGAGAGGTGCGGAGGTTACGTATCTTCCGTTTTTCACAAAATTTATCAAAGGCTGCGTTATCGAACTGCGTTCCATTGTCGGTGATTATAGTGTGAGGGAGTCCGAAACGGCATATGATATTTCTCCATATGAACTTAGTAGTTTGTTTCTCAGTAATCTTGGCTAATGGTTCTGCTTCGGCCCATTTGGTGAAGTAATCGACCCCCACTATCGCGAATCTATTTTATCCTTTTTCAGTAGGCAAGGGCCCGATGATATCAACCCCCCATTGCGCGAAAGACCAAGGACTATCTACTGGAGTCATTCGCTCGGATGGTACATAAGGTATAGGAGAATATCGCTGGCACTTGTCACATTTTTTAGAGAATGCAATTGCATCTGCTTTCATAGTAGGCCAATAATATCCTTGCCTCATCGCCTTATATGCTAGGGATCGCCCCCTGGGTTGGTTACCACATGCCCCCTGGTGTATTTCATCGAGAACACAAAGTGCTTCTTCTGGATGAAGACACCTTAAATAAGGCAAGGAAAAACTTTTGCGTAACAATATTCCATCTTGTAAGGTATACCTGGTGGCTCGATAACGAATTTGTCTTGCAACTTTCTTGTCGTCTGAAAGGTATCCGTCTCTGAGATATAAGATAATGGGGTCCATCCAACATGAAGATGATTGTACCGATATTACTTGCTCGAGAGTTGCTTGGTCGATACTCGGGTTCTGAAGATGCTCGATGGGGATTAAATGTGATAACTCAGATTCTGGTGCAGAGGCGAGCTTTGCCAAGGAATCTGCGAGTTGGTTCTTCTCGCGAGGAATATGAATTATTTCATAAGTCTTCAGTTTTGAGAGCAGGATGAGGACACGAGATTTGTATAAGGCCATCCTTTCTTCTTTGGCCTCGAATTCACCGAGAACTTGGTTGACAATGAGCTGGGAGTCGCTGTGAATTAGCAGATTTTGAATTGAAAGGATAATGGCTAGTTCGAGGCCAACGATCAAGGCCTCATACTCTGCTTCATTATTTGAGATGCGAGTATCAAAACGTAAAGCTTATTGAAAATGCGACCCGTCTCGGGCGACTAGGATTAGGCCTGCTCCGCTACCGGTGGCCCGTGACGACCCATCCATGAAGAGGGACCAGGAAGGCTGGTCACTGGTCATGGAATTGTCATCGGAAGAGGAATATGTGAATTCGGCGATAAAGTCAGCCACGGCCTGGCCCTTGACAGCGGGCCTGGGGCAGTACGAGATATCGTGCTCGCTGAGTTCGACCGCCCATTTAGTTAATCGTCCGGAAGTCTCAGGTTTTTGAAGGACTTGTCGTAACGGATGATTCGTTGGTACGAGAATAGCGTGGGCTTGAAAATATGGTCGCAGTTTTCGTGCTGCCGTGACCAAGGCCAGGGCCAGTTTCTCCATATCAGAATAACGGGTTTCAGCATCTACCATTGCCCGACTAATATAATAAACGGGCCTTTGCATCCCGGAGTCTTCTCATATTAAAGCGGCGCTAACGGCCGTGGAAGACACAGATAAATAAAGGATGAGTTGCTCGTGCGCTACAGGTTTAGATAAAATAGGGGGGCGTGCTCATATCCTGCTTCAATTGTTGAAAAGCTTCTTCACATTGTGATATCCACTCCCAATTAGATTTTGCTGTAGCACGGAGGAGCTTGAAGAAGGGTAAGCATTTGTCAGACGCTCGCGAAATAAACCTGTTCAACGATGTGATGCGACCAGCCAAACGTTGGACGTCCTTAAGAGTGGTCAGGGATCTCATCTCTATCAATGCTTTTATTTTTTCGGGATTTGCCTCAATCCCTCGCTGGCCGACCATGAATCCGAGAAACTTTCCAGCAGATACTCCGAATGCTGTATTCAACTTCATCTGATATTTCCTCATTAGATCGAAGGCTTCTTGAAGATCAGAAAGATGATCATCTTCTACGATAATTTTCACGAGCATGTCGTCAACATAAACTTCCATATTCCTGCCGATTTGAGCAGCGAATATTTTGTTGACGAGACCGCCCCTGCATTTTTAAGACCGAACGGCATAACTTGGTAGCAATATAATCCCCGGTCGGTGATGAAGGCGGTATGTTGGCTATCAGGTGGATGCATCATGATCTAGTTGTAACCAGAATAAGCATCCATAAAGCTAAGCAGGGCATGTCCAGCTGTTGAATCGACCAGCTGGTCTATCTGCGGCGTCGGAAAACTATCTTTGGGGCATGCTTTGTTCAGATCTGAATAGTCGATGCACATTCTCCATTTGCCATTAGCTTTCCGGACGAGAACTACATTCGCGACCCACTCCAGGTAGTCAACTTCTTTTATGAAGTTGACCGTAAGCAGCTTTTCGACTTTAGCCTTGATTGCCATTTGCCTTTCTGCAGTGAAGGCACGTCGACGCTGGTGTACGAGTTTATGCTTTGGATCAATATTCAACCGATGTGCGATAATGTGGGGGTCGATGCCTGGCATATCCTTGTGAGACCAAGCGAACACGTCTTGATATTCGGTGAGGAGGCGGATCAGCTCATCCCGGACGGCTCCCTTCAAAGAAGATCCTATGCGGATAACTCTGGACGAATCATCTTTAGCTAAGTGAACCGCCACTGTATCTTCCCCAGGAGTTCCTGATTGAAGCGCACTCTCTCTCGGGTCTAGGGAGTTGTCAGTCGAGGAGTTAGGTGAATCTTGTGCTATCGTCATGACAGGTGCTGCTGGGACTTTCTTTCGGTCTTGTAGGGCTATCTCGTAACAAGACCGAGCCTCCTTTTGATTTCCTCGCACAACCCCAACGCCATTTGGGGTAGGGAACTTGATACACAAATAGGAAGGGTGTAAGGCTGCCCCAACCTTATTAAGCGATGGCCGCCTCAAAATGGCATTATATGCTGATTTTCGATCCACCACGAGGAAGTTTATGAAGACGGTAGTCTTCGCTGGACTTTCTCTAAAAGTAACCGGGAGATCAATGCTTCCTTCAGGTATTACCACCTCACCTCCGAAACCGATGAGAGGGGTTGAAACTGGCTTGAGTAGGCTTCTGGCAAGTGCCATTTTGTTGAAAGCCTCCAGATACAGAATATCGGCTGAGCTACCTGTATCCACCATAATTCGATGAGTCAGATAATTTGATACCTTTAATGTGACTACGATGGAGTCCTCATGAGGGAAGTGGATTCCCGTTGCATCTTCGAGGGAGAAGGAAATTGGAGGATGGGTGGCCTTTGACGCACTGGGTGCCTGTTCCAGCCAATAAATATGCTGGGGTTCTTTAGACGCCTTCCGAGCGTATGCTTTCCTTGAAGCTTGAGAGTCGCCCCCACAAGATGGTCCTCCGACGATGGTGTGGATTTCTCCAGTAGGCTCAGCATCCTCTTGGGCAGTTTGATGATGAGACGGTTCCTTTTGGCGTGGTGAGACTTTCGCCCCTTCTGGTGATCGATTTTTACGAGCGACATAATCCTGGAGATGGCCCTTTCGAATAAGGGCTTCAATATGATCTCGTAGAGAGATGCAGTCCTGGGTTCTATGCCCGTGATCTTTGTGGAAGTAACAGAACTTGCTCTTGTCTCTCTTCTCGGGATCAGATTTGATCTTTGCAGGCCACTTTACATATGGTTTATGTTTAATCTCCATTAAAACCTTTTCATGAGACCGATTGAGAGGAGTGTAGTTATGATATTTACCAGAATAAGGCTTCTTGGGAGAACGGTCGCGTTGATCACGACGATATTTTTTATCTGCAGAAGAGGTTCCCTCTGGCTTGCGTTTCTTACCCTGTACTCCATGGCGTGTCAATGCGACTTCTTCTGCATTGATATATTTCTGAGCTTTGGCTTGGAATTCTGCCATAGTTTTTGGAGGGCTCTTATCTAAGGCGAACCTGAATTTCTCGCTCGTTATTCCGGCTATGAGGGTTGTGAGACCTTTTTCTTCAGTATAACCCTTAGTTTGGACGGCTTCAGCAGTGAACCGTACTGTGAACTCCTTTATTGTCTCCCCATGCTGCTGTTTCAGATCCATTAGATGGGAGGTTGGCTTCTTAATGCGAATGCTTCCTATGAATTGAGAAAGGAATAATTCCGATAACTGTGAAAAGGAGCTGATGGAACGAGGTTTTAGTCCCCGAAACCACGTACGAGCTGCTTCCTTCAGTGTCAGGGAAAAAGCCCTACGCATGATTTCTGAGCCATGTCCCTCCAACTCCATAAGAGACCTATATGTTTCCAGGTGTTCAAGGGGGTCGCCAATACCTGTGTACGGGGCGATAACAGGCGTTCGATATTTTCTAGGTAACGGTGCCTCCATAACCTCGCTGGTGAAGGGGGACTCGGATTGATGTATCGCCGCCATGACGGCAGATGATCGATTTGCCTGGTATCGCTGCTCTATAACGTCAAAACGATCATGGATTCTTTTGAGATCTCATTCCTATGGTAAAGTATAGCCTGATGTTTCAACGGTGGAGTCCTGAGGTTGAGGTTGGCGAGACGTACTAGAATGTATGGAATGTGGAGGCAGCACAGGGGGGTGGTTGCTGAGTGGTGTTCGGTTTGGCGGAGGATGATTTGGTTGAACCCGTGGTTCGTCCACAGAATGTCTGGAAGCCACCGGAATGGGTTGCGGTGGTAACCCCTCGGAGGGTTGTCTCTGCGGTTCGGGGAAATGCTGATCAAGCCGATTTGTCAGGGCCTGAACTCCGGCATTTAGAGTTAGAAGAGTATTTCCGAGGAAACGCAGAACGTCGTCTTGATTTCCAGAGGCCTCCAATAATGGGTTTGCTGACGGCATATTTGGGGCTCCTTGAGGAATATTCGTCGAAGTGGGTAGAAGGACAGGTACGGATTCCGTCTCATCGGGCGGAGGTGGTGCCTGCCTTGAAGTCGAAGGATGAACAGCCTTTTTAGGAGGCATATTAGAAAGATTTTGATCAATGGTTAGAACGATTGACTTTGACGATCAAGTCGTTCCCACAGACGGCGCCAAACTGTTAACATCAGATTTTGTAACAGGGTCCTCCGGTCGTTCACCTTCTCTCCAATAGAGACTCCCTCCGCCGGACCTGAAAGAAGACAGAAAGCAACTAAGGGTGGCCGGCGTCCAGCCGTTAGCCCTCCGATGCGTTGTGTACCTGTATCTTAATGAAGTCATCTCCTTATATAGATCTGAAATGATCCAATCTGTTACGTAAGATATCGAGATCCCACTGATTTCGTGGGATAAGATTCTTATCCTCAGATAGAAGGGAGATCTAATCCAATGACTCATCCGATAGTTTCGTTCCTTGATAGCGATCCCTTGAGGCTCGGAACCACTGAAGAAGATAAGCCTAAAATCGGCCTATACGGGCTGCTGGTACTGAGGGCTAAGGGATGTCACCACAGAAAAAGCTGTTCGCATGTTGGAAGATGGTCGCGAATCCAAGTGCTCGCTCATTCAGATACGACACCTTTCAACGACTTGTGAGAAGGTCTGCTCGCAGGAAAAATACAACTCCTCTCGCCTTCCAGTATTTGACTATCGATCACAACTTCTCGAAGCTTTAGTAATCGAGCATCGTTTTTCCTAATATGCGAGTCGTGAACAGACATTCTCGATAGTTGAATAAATGTGCTCGCGGGATCGGAGCATTATCAGAATATACGAGACGCGAACAGACATTCTCGATAGTCGGATAAATGTGCTCGCGGGATCGGAGTATCTTCAGAATATACGAGTCGCGAACAGACATTCTCGATAGTCGGATAGACGTGCTCGCGGGGTCTGAGTATCATTAGAATATAATAAGAAGCCTCCAGCAGATGATCTCCGCTATTTTTTACTATAACAACATCTAACTGATGGAGTCGATGCTCAAAACACATCACGGTGGAGCCCACACAGCTCGACCTCAAACTCATAGTAACATTTCCCATATATATATATATATATATATATATATATAATAGAGAGAGAGAGAGAGAGAGAGAGAGAGGAATGCTCACCTGGGCACTTCTCTCATGAGAGAGTGAGCACTTTTTCATGGCTCATCGCACATGATGTGAGCTCAAAATCTGAGCCGTCCATGTGATGCATCACCTCAAAAAACCCCTAAAGCCTATCTTTCAACCTGATCCAAAACTCTGGTGGGCCGCACCAGAAAGCAAGAGGCAAATTAAGGGAGGAAACTGTTTCCTTCTTTCATGGCCCACCAAAGTTCTAGAACAAGTTGAAAGATGGGCCCTAGGGTTTTTTGTGGTACGAGCTTCACGTGGATGGCTCAGATTTTGGGCTTACGTCATCTACCATGAGCCATGAAAAAGTGCTCACGAGTTCTCGTGAGAGAAGTGCGCAGGTGAGCATTCCTCTCTCTCTCTCTCTCTCTCTCTCTCTCTCTCTATATATATATATATATATATATATATATATATATATATATGCGCAGGTGAGCATTCCTCTCTCTCTCTCTCTCTCTCTCTCTCTCTCTCTCTCTCTATATATATATATATATATATATATATATATATATATATATATATATTCGTCAAAATCACACAAGTATTTACCTCTCAACTTTGCTTGGTCCACCCTCATATTCGCCAACAATCATGTGGGGCCAACCTTTGATGTGGACCGTTCATTGTACGGCCCCACCTTTAGTGGGCCGTCTATCATGCAAGGCCCACCTTGGATGTGGGTCATTCATTATTAGGGGCCGACCTTTAATGTGCACCATCTATTATGTAGGACCTATCTTTGATGTTTGTCATCCATCATGTGGGGCCCACCATCAATGTTCTTGTCCATCATGTGGGGATTGCCTTCAATATCCACAGCCCATCCTTAGAGCCTACCTTGATGTGGGCCATCATCACGCAAGGCCCGTCTTGGATGTGAGCGACTCATCATTAACCTTTGAAATGGACCATCCATCATGTGGGGCCCACCTTGATGTCATTGATCATGTGGGGCCCACTTTCATTATCAATTGCCCAACCTATAAAGCCCGCCTTCGATGTGTATTGTCCATCATGTGGGCCCCACCTTCAATGTGAGTCACCCATTATATAGGGCTTGTCTTGGATGTGGGTCATTCATCATTAAGTGGCAAACTTTGATGTGGACCATCCATCATGTGGGGCAAAGCTTCAATGTCCACTATCCATCATGTGGAGCCCACTTTTGATGTGAAGTGGGCCATCCATTATATCAGCCTGGTTTGGATGTGAGCTATTTAACATTAGAGGCCGACCATTGATGTGGACCATCCATTATGTGGGCCCACATTACTATGGGGACATCCATCATGTGGGGCCCACCTTTGATGTGGACCATCCATCATGTGGGCCCCATCTTCAATGTGGACAGTCCATCACATAGGGCCTTGCCATGATATAGAGAGAGAAGTAGAAAAGTAATAATTAAAAGAAAAAAATAAAAAATAAAAATAACAAAAATTATTGAGTCTTAAGTACTAAGTCAAGTGAAAAAAAAAAAAAAAAATAACTTAATGGCATTGCATAAGTCGAGAAGTAACATATTTGGTGGTATCCAAACAGCCCTTAAGGAATCTAGCATTCATGGGTCCCACTACAATGACTCTTGTTTTTACGTCCTTTGGATGTATTGAATGATGGACTTAGTGAAAGATAAAGCTCGGATTATTCAAGCCCAGCACTGTGGTTGTGGGCCCAAATCAATACATCACCACTGCAGACCACATGCTTCATGTTCCAATGATTTGAACTGTCCATGCATGGGCTGTCCCAGGTGGTCAAAATCCAAAGATCTTCTTAGGACATTATTCAATGGGATCGATGGTCAAGATCATTGAATTGTTTCCTTGTTTGTTGCATGCCCCATACAAAAAAGTTCCCACCAGATTGACAGTTCAGCTCATCTTTAATTTAAATAATGCATTGAGATTTTCTATCCTAATATAAGATAGAACCCCATCCAACCGTAAAATAAGTGGTGCATCCATGCCGTCCACCTGGTTGTCTCTGTTGTGAATGGCCACCAATCCGAGGATCTCTATCAATGTCTTATGAATGGACCAGGGCGGGCCAGGTGGTGTCTTATGAAACTACAAAAGCCCATTCCATGAGATAATTACCAGAGTGCAGGCCATGACTGGCTTGCTAGATAAGCGTCCACATAAAAAAAAAAAAAAAAAAAATGCCCAAGACCAGTTACATGGGCCATTAGCCCTGGTCCATATCCAGCCCAAAATAAGCCAATAAGGGCTGGGTCAATGTCTGTTCAAACTGGGCCCACCAAAACTTAGGCGCTAACTGGGCCGTGATGGGCCAAAACACAGGCACAATCCAAACTCAGACACCCACTTTTGTACAAGATATGGGATGTTCATTAATGGCCCGTTTGGATTGTAAGTTACTTAAGATAAGCTACTTATCAGATAAGTAACTAATCTTGGTTTCTACTTAATTAACAAATAAGTACGCTTTGATAAAAAACATGCTTATCAACCAAAAAGTAGAAAAGCCTATATGTTTGTTTCCAACATCATTCCTCAAGTTTGTTTGGTCCCTGCACATCCATCATCCATCATTTGGGGCCAACCTTTGGTGTGGATTGTTCATTGTGTGGGCCCCGCATTTGATTTGGGCATTACATCATGTGGGGCCCACCTTGGATGTGGGCCATCTTTAATGTGGATCATCCCAAATGTCGGGCCCACCTCTAATGTGGGCAGTCCATCATGCAGGGCCTGCCTTGGATATGAGCCACTCATCATTAGGGCCGACTAATGGTGGGCATCAATGACCACTGTATCCTAAGGTGCGGTCTAGTTGAGATTGGATTCTGTTTCATTTTTGGGATGGACCAACAAGGGTGGATGGTGTGGATTTCATGTGCACAGCATGTGGCCCCACTCCCCAGTGGGCCACTCAAAACTAGTTGGAAAAACAGATAAATGACATGAGTAAAACACATCACGCTGGGCCCAAGGAGGTTTCAACGGTGTCATCATTATCACTGTTGCTTCCTGATGTGGGGTCCACCTAAGGTTTAGATCTACCTCACATGTTAGCCCCACTCACATCCAAACTAGATGGACGGTGTGGATCAGATATATCGCAGTGGGCCAAGCAAGCTGGATGGTCAACGTGGGCCGGGCGGTTGCCACCAAAATCAGCACTTTTACAGCTATGGACGAGCACATCTCGTTTCCGTCAGTGGTGAAAAAGTAGAAAAGCAAAATAAAAATACTGAAATGCCAAAGTGATTTTCAGCTAATAAGTAATGATCATTATTTGTTAACCAAACTAACTTATCTCAAATAAGTTACTTAGCTACTGCCATCAGCAAGAAAAGCAACTTATGTGGTGGTATCCAAATGGGCCCTAAGTGTGCCACATCATGCATGATATATGACAGAAAATGCCGTTGAAATCCAAAATGAGCTTGACACAGGCCCAGCCCACTTATTACTTTAATAGGTGGGCTTAAATTGAGATTAAAATCTATTCCTTACTGAATGACCCAAGATGGGCCTCTTTAGTCCAATTAAAAATGGTCCATTCACTTCTACCTAGAGCTCTCAATGATCAGGCCTGGCCTGTCCAGATTGGTTGTGATTCAATGGGCCAAGATAGGCAGAACCTCCTGTGGTGGATGTCATACGTGTCAAAGATCTTGGCCTGATGAATGGTCCTGATCTCTGACACATGCACAATCCGCCTGGATCTTGGACACGTGTTCAGCCCCCCATTACATGAGGGCCCCTCCTTCGATCACGACCCTTGATGAGACTCTCGTTTATTAATCGTGGAGCTCTCAATTGATGGCTACAATAATAAAATGAAAGTTGAGTATTGGGATATGGCCCACCCACATGATGCCCTTCCTGATCAACAACTTCAATCATCATTAATATGCCACGTGTGCAGTGGAAATGTTTTGAACGGCGTGCATGTAATAACACTTGGAGAGTATATAAAACAGTAAGCCGACGGTGGATCCGAGACGTATCTTGAAATGGATTGAAAATCGTGATTTCCAAAATCCACTTAATTACATCTGGATTTCCGTCAACCATTTGGGAAGTTGTGCACACAACTCTCGATGTGCACTGCGCATCTTTCCACACAAGTTTTTCACCTGATGCAGGGTCCCACTACGATATTTATTGATTTAAAGGCTCAGATTTCACAATCTTGGTGTTTGTAAATGGCTACACAGTAAGATCACCTACACCTTTGATTTGTGGCGGACCACCGGTGGCCCACCATGACGATTTCATGCGCCACGTGTACAGTGCATATGTTTTCTCATACTTGATCCGAATCTTCTTCGCCTATACCCGGTTTTCAATTTCAAGTCTTCAGATTAGTGGGGCCGATGGGTTTGGTTATTTAGAGCATTGGTTTGTTCAATCCCAGCCGTAGATACAGCAAACTCCAAAAATCTCCCGGATCGTAAGAGAGCTTTGCTACGCCCACACCACACGCTTGTACAGGTCAGTTCAATTAATCGCCACCATAAGTGCCAGCTTGCCACCGTAGCCCACCTGATGAGTGCATCAGCTTTACTTTTCAGTCTATAGCATCTTAAAGTCAGGCCCACCTGGTGGACGGCTTAGATATCTCTGGAAGTGGGCAACGAACCAATCCAATTCAAACATGTACTGTATGAGATTGTTCAACTGCTTGAGTGGGTATGTTCGAATAATGTTCGAACAAACATCCGGTGGTGGCTCTATCCAAACTGGATTTTTTCTGGCCCAACCATGTTTGAACATATGAATTTCGGCTAATGTTTACAAGTTCAAACAAGTTGCAGCAATTTTAATTTTTTTGCTTCAAAATATTTTTTCTACTACTAAATAGCAATTTGTTCACAAATTAAATATCACAAATGACAAATCACAAAGTTTAAAGTTTTTAACTAACAAAAATTGAGGTAGATACAAAGCTCAAGTGGACCACACCACAAGAAACAGTGAGGAGAATGATGTCCACCATTAAAACCATCTTAGGGCCCACAATCATGTTTATTTGTCACCCAACCCTCTCTCTCTCTCTCTCTCTCTAAGTCGAACGAACGAGTCGAGTCGAGTCAAGTACGAGCTCTAGTTTGAGTCAAGTTGAATAGGGTTGTGATTGAAACTGACTTGATTTTTTTTCGAACAGACCCTGTGTGTTTGAACAAAGTTCAAACACGAAGACTTTTTGTTTGAACAGAGTTTTACCAAGTTGATTCGAGTCAATCCGAACGATCAAACTCATTCATGTCCAGCTCTAGGTATCTCAGTTGCCCAAGACACTAGCACATGTGATGTCACGTAGATGGCATCCCTTATACACATGCTTAGGCTTGGCAATCTCATGGGAAAAGGGTAACCATAGGCCTGCACCTGTGGCCTGTGTTTGGACCCTGAACTTGGGCAGGGCGCAGGCTTGAAAACTAGGCCTTGGGTCACCAATGGTCTAGGCTCACCCAAACAGTTCAAAATCTAGGCTAAGGTCAACCCAAGGCCTAACAGCCTTATCTAGGCTGAGCTGGGCCCATTTCATTGGTCCAATAATCTAGTGGGCCACTATTAATAATGGACAATCAACGGTTCCATGTATATGTATAGTTTTAAAACACAATATGATGTGATTCATCCTGCATTGGTGATGGACCCCTAAAAAGTTTCTTAGGTAAAAGATTTCAAATCTTTTATTATATGGCTATGGCTAGGGCTCAGGGAACAAGGGATGGGGTTGGCCTGAACCCGTTCCATTATGCCTGCTAGGAGGATATCAGCTAGGGTTGTCAACTAGTTCCTGGACCCATCTACCCAATGGACCCAGCCCAAATTTAACAGGTCCAGTCTCTTTTCTTTGGATCCATTGAGAATCTAGGTATTGTTTGGGTCTCACCTTTTGTCTCATCGCGGGTGTGTTTTTCTCCTCTCAATATTTCAATTAAATAGGGATGTATATGTGAGCAACGGCCTAGATTGAATTTTCATGTGTGATTATGATGCATGGGCGTGCCAAAGTCTACCCAACTCAAGGGTTGATTAAGTTGTTGGTGTCCCCTACATCGAGACGGACATATTGGAGACCGGACACAATATCTAGAGTCATCTCGACCACCAATATTGCGCTTCGTTCAGGCGATTTGTAAAAAGGGTAGGAAGTTAACTCTTTCGAATAAATTCTTTTTCCCTTGTGACAATAGACGTGAGCCTATGGACTTAAGGACTTGTTCTTTCAGTGCGATTCACTACTGAAGTTTAACAATAAAAATAAAATGAAAAGATGTAAGCCAAAAGTTTTCTTCTATTAATGATTTTTACAATAGTAACACTCACGATCGGCTTAAGTGATGACAATCAGTTTGTTGCCCAATTAGGACTAAACTTCGTAACAGGACGGTCGTGATGTACGGGGTGGACGTTTGTTTGTCACTCAATCGGAACCAAGGATCTCGGCGAGACGACCAATGAAGGGCGGATCTTCGACAATTTGTTTGTTGCCCAATTAGAATGTCTTTATGGTGAGACGGTCGATGAAGTGATAGCTTGGTCATAGTCTTGATCAGAACTAAGCACATAGCAAGACGATCATGATTTGACTATCTTCATTCGTCATTTGGTGTAAGCCAGACTTCGTGGCGAGATGGTCAACAAAATCACCTAGCACGTAGCAAGAAAGCCCCAAAACCTTCTATTAAAAAACTAAACGATATTCCTTGCAATCCAACAGGATGTCGTGGATGAAGGCTTAAGAGTTAAACTAAGGAATAAAAACTAGGAGCCCCAAACTATAAACAACAATGGGGCTAAACTAAAATAAAATAAAATAAAAGGATAAATGTCCATAGTGGACAGGAAAGGAAAGACATGTTTGGTTGTAATGGTGTAAAGCCTCAAGCTCTTCTTCCATTGTTGCTTTTATAGGCTTCTGAGAGGTGGTGGCCTTACGTAGTCTTCAACATTGTGAAATATTTAGACGTTCGATTGCACAAATCTCTTTGATTCTTCCAAGTTAGGGTAGCATTTCATGTATGACTACGTGTACAAGAGAGACTCTCGCTCCAGTTCGTGCATTGGTCAGGGTCCTTGCATCTTTGGACTCCTATAATAGAAATTTGTTAGAGTCTTACGTCGCTTGATTATGGCATTAGTAAAGAGTTGCTTTTAGCAAAGCTCTGAGATTTAATGCTAGATAGAGATCTTCTTTAATAGGATACTAGCATTTAATGTTGAGAGAGAGAGAGAGAGAGAGACTTGCTTTTGGCAGAGAGTACTTTTAATAGCATTTAATGTTCTCTCATGTGCATGTCTCTAGGAGGCCGTTTAGATAGAAGTAAATGAAGGTAAATGGATGTAATTGGGAGTAAATGGAGGTAAATAGTATTTTCAGTGTGTTTGGATGGAAGTAAATGAAAGGAAATGAGAGTAAATGTGCACATAAATGACATCCTCCTTACAAAAGAGGGTTTGGAAGTAAATGGGGGTGAAATGCCTTTTTGAGCTCCTTGGAGAGTCTCACGTGTAAACAAAGGTGTCACTATGCACATGTCTACCATACATGTGTCATGCTAATGATACTCCCTAATAATCCAAATATTGGCTACATCACGAAAATCATGCCAAAAGAACGATCCAAACCATCTAAAGGATGGCCATCTAAGTGGATGGTTAAAAATGGTTGCAAGTTGCTTGTTTATGATTTTACATTTGTGGCTTACCTAAGGTTCAAATTATCCTCATTTTTTTGTTGTTGTATGCACTTCAATGGGCTTATTACAACCATTCTATGAAATATCGCATAAGCACACTAAGTTAGGATATTAAAGCTAATATGAAATATCACATATATTCATGTGAATATATTGAAAAATTCAAATGCATTCCAATTCCTCCCATATAGACCCCTTCCAACAAAATATTTTGATTTCAAATGCATTTCATATACTCACATCCATACACAATTATATAAAGCCATTTACTCCCAATTCATTTACTTCCAAATTCATTTCCCATTTACTTCCATTTACAAGCTCCCAAATGAACCCTAACTCCTCTTTGAAGCCATTTACACCACACGTGGCACAACTATCATGCGGTGCCTTTTGAATCGTTTGATCTGTGCTGACACATGACCACATCTCATTGGTCCACGTAAGTGTGTAAAAAGTGGGTGTAAATTGGGTCTAGTCAGGTCCATGTGATGGACTTAGTTAAAAGTCAGAGTAACCTTTCAGGCCCAGTTAAATATGTGGGTCTAGTCAGGTTCTGGTCAAGTTCATTTGATAGACTCAGTTAAAAGTCAAAGTCAAGTCCAATTAGTTTTTGTGTGTGTGTGTGTGTGTGTGTGTGTGTGTGAGAGAGAGAGAGAGAGAGAGAGAGAGAGAGAGAGAGAGATTTTAAGGGAAAAATGAGGTTTCCTTAAGCCATACAAATGTTAGAGAGCTTGTTTGTACACTGTACAGTTGTTAGAGTGGCTCATGTATGTGATCTAATTAATTTATTGAGTGGGCCAACTATGTAAATGCGCTCATTAATCCTAAAACATATATCTAAAGACTCAATGGGTATCCGATGGATATTTTAACTAGATCATACTTAAGTATAAGTCTTCAGTAAGTAGACTCCGATAATGGAGGTCTCCTATTAGGAGGGTCACATGTGATCATTAATTTTGCTCTGACTGTTGGATTATTCATATTTAGCAATTCGGTGGACCTCACTCCAATTGTGATTATTATATATAGGTTTAGGGTAGAAACACTTGATCCATGATCCTTATACATGGTTATTTTCTATATATATATATATATATATATATATATATATATATATATATATATATATATGCTCACCTGGGCACTAGTTCTCATGAGAACTCATTAGCACTTTTTGAGGACTCATCATACGTGATGTGAGCCCAAAATCTGAGTCGTCCATGTGATGCGGCATTCTAAAAAAAAAAAAACTTAGGGCCAAACTTTCAACCTGGTCCAAAACTTTGGTGGGCCATGGCCAAAGGAAATAGTTTCCTCCCTTGATTAGCCTCTCTCTTCCTTCTACAACCTACCAGAGTTTTGAATCAAGTTCAAAGTTAGGTCCTTAGGTTTTTTTGGGGGTGTTGCATCATGTGGACGGCTTAGATTTTGGGCTCACATCACGTGTGATGAGCCCTCAAAAAATGCTTACGAGTTCTTGTGAGAATTGGTGCGCAAGTGAGCATTTAAGGTTTTTTAAGAGTGTTGCATTATGTGGATGGCTTAGATTTTGAGCTCACATCACGTATAATGAACTCTTAAAAAATGCTCACGAGTTTGTGTGTGCGTGTGTGTATGTATATCCATTATTGATGCATGCTCGACCAAAACCTACCACTGACAACCCTAATCCTAACGGCCCCTCTTCCAATATTATTATTTTGATTCCTTTCGTTATTATTTTGCTTCCTTTCAAAAGGTCCATCCGTGGACCACAAATAGAAAGGTTCTAACCATTCCACCAAGGAGAGCTTTAGTTCATGTCCATCCACCGAGCGACTCAAAATGTCAATGATCTGAAAACCCATCTCCACCTTCCAAACATGCAGGTTATCCATATAATCTAATTCAAGATGGGACCCACCGCTTATATTGGATATGATTTGATAGTGCAGCTAATAATAATAGAAATAATTAAGCTAATCGAGGACACTAATTACAAATGGGAAAGGGTGCATTCAAAGCTTTCTCAATGTTGCCACATCCCCAGGGAGTGGTTTCCTCTCACTAGAACAACTTTTCATACTCTGGCAGAGTATCATGATCCATACACATTCATTTGTAAATAGTGCGTTTGATGCGACATAAACTCATCTTAAACCGATCAAATCATGCGATACTTTATAGATGGACCATAACCAAATATTTCACTGAAATTAACGTTCTAGATTATCAATTCTGGGCCTCTAATTGACGGATGGAATTAAGAGTAATCAACAATTCATTTAACAAAGAGAATGATCCAGTGAGATAAATGTATGGAAATCTTTCCACGCACATGGTCGCATTTGGACTAATTGTCATCCACATCACCTATCTGGACCGTCCATTATGTCCAGTCCCCTCGGAATAGGCTGCCATAGAATAATCTATCCAGACCCTTCATTTCAAAAAATGGACGGACAAGATCATCTGTAGAAGACATGTCAAGTTCCGGATGTTTAGGACATCAGATTGCTGTATTTTTGCACAGTAGAGGAAGAAAAAGAGTGGTATGGACTTGATGGACGGTCTAGATTAAGCAATGTGGATGCCAAGAAGTCCACAGCTAGTTGGACCATCAAGCTCGGGTAGAATATCAAATAATCGATCTACCACATTGACGTGATACACACAGACATATATCTGAACCATTCATCTGTTGGGTCGTAAGTAGATGGACCACAACCCAAAATAGAATGGATTGATAATCATCGGTTGTCGCTGCCCATAGGATTTTTTTTATAATAATCTATTTGTGATCATCAAACATCATCCAATCATGAGAAGTTTCAATCTATTCTGGGACCCAGTAGAACAACGGTCAGGATCCCCCAGAAGTGAGCTACATGAATGGATATTAAGTGCATGATGACTAGCTTATGTACAAGTGATACCACTGGATACATTTCCTTTATAATTCTCAGCTGACTTACCCTGTTTGGCGGGCTATGGAATTCAACGATGACGAAATGGAATAAAAATATTTTTATTTTAATATCAGCTACATATAATAAAATAAATAAAAATATAAAATCAAGAACAGATGTTTACAGATCCCAATATTCTAATTAAGCACATTAAAAAATGGTGGTGACGCTTCAACCATACACATCACATACTTGTATGGCAATCAGGACACTCCAAACCGCTGACCAAACTCTGGATGTGATGTATTCGATAATTTACACTGAGAAAGATAATATCAACCATCTGATTATGACCTTCTAATTTGGACCGCTCAGTATTGAACTTTCAACCATTCATTTTATTGCCATTAATTGGATGTTCAGGATTGCTTGATAAGTTTGGTTTTTTGCATATGCTCCATATCAATGGGACCCACAACTTGGATGGTCTGGATAGCTTTACATGAGTGCCACATGTGAGGAGGATAAGTCACCACCGTTTTGAGAACGGTGCTGAACTAACATAGGAGTTTTGTTCATTTAAAAAGAGAAGAAAAAAAAAACTTTAATACTCAGGAAGAGTGTGATGGATGATACAGTTGCAGGCTTGATATACAATTAAATATATAAAAAAAAAATTAACTGTCCAAATTACGGGTCCAAGTTTAGATGTATATTTAATTAAAACTTGTGCTTATCTGATTATCGGGTTATCTAAATGGAAGACATTTATTGGACGGCTAAAAATAAAAATATATCCAGTGGTCCTATTTTCACGAATCAGACGTTAGGATTTTTCAACCAATCTGATAATGGGACTTCGGCTAATCGATCTGCCAATTTCAAAATTTAGCTGGAGTGCAATGCATTTGACATGGACAATTTCTGAGTGTCTGTGTATCAATTGCAATACTCTGGCAGATAAATAACTACCCTGAAAAAAAATGTGTAAAGCTAACATTCAATGGTCTGCATTGGACAGCTATGATGGCCCAATATGTGGATATACATAAACCTTAATTTAAAGTATCTCTAAAGAATCATGTGAATGTAGAAAAATGAGACTCAACCTAGGAATGATGAGGTGGCCCACTTTAGTGGAGATGGTGTGGACCGAGACGTGGCGCCCACTTTCTTTACCACGTTCAAAGATTGGTGGGCTAACGTCAACTTACCTATTTGTCAACGGTTGGAAATGACAGTGGTTGGGTTTGGGCCAGGCCTAGCTAGACCCAAGGCCTAGAATGGGCCAAGCCTAGTTGTTGGGCATGGGCCCCACCCAACCCAACCCGACCTTCCCAAGCCCAAAAAGAAATCATAAAATCACTATTTTCCACTTGAATGAAACCAACGGTCTACATTCAAGATGGATGGGTTGCTTAATTGAGGATTGAAATGGCATATTTGTATGATATAACACCTGTACATATAAAGACGGGTCGAGCCAGGTCGAGCTCAAATGACTCTTGGCTAGCCCAACCCGACTATTGATCTGGCCATTTAGACACAGCCCAAGCCCAGCCCAGCCCAGCCCATTGCCGTCCTTATCAGTGGTCGGATTAGAAGGCTTCAGGTAAGACAAATGCCATGAGAACAAGGGCATGCACTATGTGGGGCCCACGAATATTGCCAGCCCATTCATCAAGTGAGCCGCCCATGTCCAAGGTAGATGTAGAGTTACAAAAAGAGTGGGGCCACCTGATTTTTGGGCCGTCCAATTAGTTGACTCTTCTAATATGGCTGACCATTTTAAATAATTGGAGGATCCTAGCCGTCCAATTAGTTGACTCTTCTAAAATAGATGTCAATGCCACCTTTTATTTTGTAGTTTCTTGAAAGCAATAGATCAGACGGTCAGGATCTTCCAATTGGTATGGCTTTTCTACAATGGGACATCGATGGTGGGCCCAAACGTGGACGACCTTACCCAAGAAGCAACATGCATCTCAAGATGTTTTGCGTACTGTTTATCGCAGCCAATCAGAAACAGCTGGACACCAACAACTCACTTCATCAATGTTACGTACGGTTCACTTTTTTTGACCTTGATCAACGGTCAGAAAATCATTGAGGATTGCTTTGCCTGCAATCAACGTATCCAAAACAGCTGCCTAGATTCTTTGTGAAACTGACTTTTAGCTGTCTCTAGACCGGGAACGATCAATTTAAAATGGAAGATAATGGCTCAGATCTGTGGTTGTTTGGGCCCACCTTTTAAGGATTCATGATGGACCCCAGCTCAGGCCCAGGCCTATTGAGCTGAACGAAGGGTAAAAACAAATATCATCTTGATTCAAAAAATTTCTGGCCCCCAAGAAGTTTTTTATTGGTGGAGGTTCAATCAACACTATTTCCTGTGATGTGGTCCACTTAAAATTTGGATCTACTCATTTTTAGGCTCATACCATAAAATGATATGGAAAAATGGATGGACAGCATGGATGAAAACATGCATCACGGTGGGGCCCATAGAGCACCAATCCACGTCCCCCAAAACAAGCTAATCCAATTATCAGGTGGGCCACACTTGTATGATGGTGTGCATGACGTCTATGTGGATAACCCCACCAAGGGGTGGCTAGTGACGCTGCCACTAGCCAGGTGGCTAGTGGTCAGTGCTCTGTGGGGCCTACCATGATTTATGTGTTGTATCCACTTGGTTCATTCATTTCTTCAGATCATTTTAAGGGGTTGATCTAAAAAATGAGACATATAAATCTCAGGTGGACCACACTAATGGAAAACAGCCATGATTGAATGTCCACCATTAAAAACCTCCTATTTTTAGGGTCATACCATAAAATGATCTGGAAAAAATGGATGGACAGCATGGATGAAAACATGCATCACGGTGGGGCCCACAGAGCACAAATCCACGTCCCCAAAAACAGGCTAATCCAATTATCAGGTGGAACACTGACTGCTGGGAATAGACATCTGCAAATGTGGCACACATAACATGTGGAAGATGAGAGTACCCACCTAATTGTGCCCTTTGAATTCGAACCACCACTTTGGATGGTTACGATTTCTTAATCAATGTGCTTTTAGATATATTCTCCTAGCAGAAGGTGCTCCACAGATTGGACGGTCCACATACAGTTTGGATGGTCCGTATACAATACATGAGTGCCGCATGAGAGGATGAGAAATATTTTTGAGTAATTTGATACTCTGTAAATGTATAATGCTTGATACGCAAGCAATAGCAAATTGTACACGTGGAATAAATTCTGGAAACTACTTTTCTTAGTCACGGTCTCAAAATTATCCCAACCTTTGATTAGTAGGACCATTGGTTATTTTTCATTTCTAACTGTCCAATTAATGTCCACCGTCCACAAATTTGATAGTTAGACAATCAAATAAGAATAATTTTTGGTTCCTAAACTGGGACCCAAAATTTGGACTGTTTTAATTAAAATTATTTATATGGCCACGTATGCAATTCCTATGCAATTTCTAAGCGCCTGTGTATCATCCACCACACTCCGCAGAGTAGAAACTTCCTCCAAAAAAGTAAGGCACAAGTAACGGGAATCACTATCACTGGCGGCGCGTCTAAGCCATAAATGGGAAGGTCAATTTTCCTGTAACCTAAAACTTTGTAGGGCCCACCTAGATGTCCGTGTTAAATCCACTCCGTCCATCAGTTTCATAAGTTATTTTAGGGTGAAATATGGAAAATTAGGCAAATCCAAGACTCAAGTGTGCCACATCACAACAAGAAACAGTCAAGGTGAGCCCCAGGAAGCTTTCAATGGTGAGTGTTTCCATCCCCAACTGTTTCATGTGGTGTGGACCACTTGAGTATTGAATCTGCCTTATTTTTTTGGGTTTTCATCTGAAAGGTGCGGTGAAACTGATGGACGGTGTGGATTTTACCCGGACATCGTTGTGTACCCACAGAGGTTTGGGTTACAAGAACACCCTGTAGCGAAACTCGCGTCCGGTAGAAAGGGTGATGGCGATCAAGACCGACCGACCGTCCATCAAGTAGAGCATATTGATGGGTCACCATCCAATTGTTTGGTATGGAGCTTCTAAACATTAATAATACAATTAGAGCACGTGGAGCATGGGCAAATGCCGTGGCCGTCTACAAACCAAGCGGCTTTCCCACACGTATCAGTTAGTAGACAACGATCCAGATCGACCAATCATGGGATGCGACCAATCACGGATGGGTCGCTATCCAAGACGTAAATCTAGCCGTTGCGACTTAATAATCTAGTAGGGACCACTAAAACTTTTCCCAGCCCACGATATTGACCCTGTGGTTGTTGCTCATCAGACGCCATCCCTACTCTCCAAAAAGGGGGCGCGGATCCGTTCAGGTCGGGCTAACATCAAGTTCGGTCAGGCCAATATCAAGTTCGGTCAGGCCTTGACTGTGGGGCCACTGTGATGTATGTGTTGTATATCCACGCCGTCCACTCATTTTTCCAGCTCATTTTAATACATGAGCCAGAAAAAAAATAAAAAATAAAATTTAAGCAGATACAAATCTTAGGCGCCCACCATTAAAAACTTCCCAAGGCTTACCGTAATATTTATTCACCATCCTTGATAAGGTCACACAGACCTGGATGAAGGGAAAAAACAAATTATCAGTTTGATGGTAAATCATCACTGTTTCCTGTGGTCTGGTCTACTGAGATTTAGATCTGCTTCATTTGAGGCTCCCCATGCTCTAGAATGAGCTGGAAAAACGGATGGCGTGGATATACAACAAATACATTCAGGTGAGCCTCACGATCATCGCCTGACAGAACTCGGTGCTACACGGACCTTTACCGAATCCGCTGCATTATAACAAGCAGTGAAACGGACGGCAGTTAAGTCAAACCGGTCAGGCTGGCATTGTTGGCTGATCCAGTTCCCGATTTGTGACTGATTCAATTAGCAAAAATAAAGCTGGATAATGGCTCTTAAGGTCAAAACCCCAGTTTCAAGTCTGCATTCAATGGCAACAAGTCTTCCAATACGACCGTTGGGATCACGGCCACATCACACACATCATATGACGCGCCCAATTCACAAGGATAAATGCGCGTAATATATGCATACCACTTCTGCTGCTAATATAGAGGTGACACAACTTTCCTTAATACCCAATAACAAAAGCTGTGGGGCCCACAATAATGTATGTGTCAGATCCACTCTGTCCATTGGATGCACCAGCCTATGTGAGGACGTGGTCTCAAAAATCAGGCAGATACCCAATTCTCAAAGTGGGCCACATTACAAGAAACAGGAGGAATGAATACCATTTAAACCTCTCAGGGGGCCCACAGATGTTTTGTCTCATGCAGATATTTGTGTTCACCTTTCATCCCCAGAAGGTATTAAGCTGGCATATAAACATCACGGTGGATGTTACCAACCCATCTGTTTCCCATGTCAAGTAGCCCACTTGCATTTCGGGTCTGCCCCATTTTTTTGACCGTCATAAAATGAGATAAGAGAACAGATAAATTGAACATCAGTATAGAGGCCCACAGAGCGAGGCTGACTATCAGACACGTGTCATTCAAACAGTAGATCCCATGTATAACCCCATATTCGTATTGAAAGTAGGTAACTTGTTTGTCGGTGCAGGGACCGTCAAAATTCCATGGCCGAACAAGAATCCCTAGTCTAATCAAGATGTGATTTTGAGCACACGTCCAAACTGATTTGGCCTCAGAAAATGCAATCTACATATAGAATAACTGTCTCAGTGCCGGCCGAGAAGGGGCTGTACTACTACTGTTCAGACAATACGTGTTTAACCCATGTATTGGTGATAACAACCATTTGATCTAATGGGCCCAACTCAAATGGTGAATAGCTGTTCAATTGCTCAAATTGGAAGATCATAGCTCTCTCATATCTCTTTCCCCTCGTAACTCCCCGCTCGTTTTCCATAGACCTGCTAGGGTAGTCTAATCTGGTAGATTTCCAGGGCATCTGATGGCAAGGGCCATGAAAACAAATTCTCTTTTGGATATCAACCTCAGGTGACCCTACAATTCCAGATTAACGGCTTCTTTCCACTCTTTCTTGGGATGGGTCCCATAAGAGAACCACTAATAACCCCAACAAAGGACATCTGTTAAGCTAACACAAAATAGAAGACAGAAGCATAGCTAACTAATAGAAAATATGTGGTGTTTCTTGCATACAACTTCCGATTCATGTCCTGCTGAGTACGACGTACTAGTATCCGTATCTTAAAGAACATAAAAATAACCCAGAACAAGGAAAGAAAGAAAACTCAGGAATGGGATGAAGAGGGAGGGCGGCTGACCTTCTCCACAAATCTTGATAAACAATAAAAACAAACGGCTGAGAATCTCTCTATTTGAATCTGCTATGTTGTACATGCAGCAGCTGTAGGCTGGGGGGATAGCTCTATACAAGAATTGAGATATTATTTGCAAAATTATAAATAAAAAAAAGTTATAATATATGTACCCCAGCTGCTTCCGGAGAACCTCCCCACGTGTTTTTTCTATGAGCTTGCCCCCAATTATGTCTTCCTCGCGGTTCGTCTCTCTTTGTTCTGGTGGGTCCCGGGGACCCCTCTCAGAGAGAACTGGATCTGTGTGTTCTTCTGAAAAAATAGCGACGACGAACGGATGCTAATGGTGACTCTTGGAAACCCTCTAGAGATGCTGAAACCAGCACATCATGTAGTGCTGATTGACGGCTCATATGTCTGCTGCAGACATTCCTGTGGATTTGTGTAGAAATAGTCTTCTTCTTTGGGTCTATCAGGTATCACGGTTCTGCTCATTGGATTTCCCATCCTGCTGGCGTGAGCTTCCTTCACAAAAGAAGAGAACTCATTCCAGCTCAAAGAGCCATTATCGTAGCGGTCTATCAGATCGACGAGGAGCTTCCTATCCAACAGCACCGTCTTCCTGAAACCCAAGTATCTGGGGCCATTTGGCAAAATAAAAACAACAACAACAACAAAGGTTTCCCTTTCAGACTCGATGAACGATGTTAAAAATATAGAAACCGACTCCGAAAACCCAATCAAAAGGTTCATTTTGGGAATTAGGTTATAGCATTTATCCATTTATGTCCCATACAGGTTGGATGGGCCATGGCCCAAAAATCACACCCATCATTAGTCCTAACCATTCTGCTGGAGAAGTACCCCTGGGTAAAGGGTCAACCATGCTTACCATTAACCTACCCAAAAACAACTCCCGTGTCAAAGGGCTGGGGCTGTCCAACCGGCGCGAATTTTGGGACATGGCCCACACAAGGTAGAAGAACTCGGATGATCAACAGTACACCCCATGTGTAGAAAAAAGATAGTTACTGATAATTTCAGCAAAAGAAAGGGACAAATCGGCATTTGTTCCTTAGTAACTGTCAGAACCATGATGATGGAAAGATGAGTTGAAATGCAGAAAGAGCATGGCAAGTTCTTTTGAAGAATGCTTATGCACAGTATGCTAATAAATGCTTTTGTGCCACATTAATAACTAGATAATATTAAAAGGAACGTAACCATCTGTAGAAATCAGCAAATTACATTACCTGCGGTGGCCTTCCACGACTTTGGCCATGTTGCCATCATATGTAGGAACAAAGATGTCACTCTCCAGTGACACCAAATAATCCAGAGCCGCCATCTGAGATGAGTGGTTCTGGAAAAGCCTCAGATCTGAAGATTCCAACAGTGTCTCCTTTCTCACCTGTTTCATTCAATTGAAGCAGTTTGTAAGAGCAGGAAGGACAGAATATTGAAAAATCAAGCTAAACTACTGTTATTAATTTTCCAGCTACTGACCACATTGGGATAAGCTGATGACAGACTCAACATTCTCCTTTCACCACCATATATTTCTCCAGCTGCAATGTAGATGCGGACATTACGATCGATGTCCAAAGCCCTCAAAATGAGTGCAGTCTCCTCCGGGGTTAAAGGGCAGAGGCCGTCTTTCCTTTTCAGGTCAGAGTTTATAACTTTCTCTTTCCACCAGGGGTATGCATACCTGAAATCAGATTTGCAGGAATTGCAATCAGAAAATGCTTGATGGCATTTCAATTGCCAATTGGGTTTTAGAGTATTTACATTAGAAAAAAGAAGAAATTTTCAAGCTTACCTCATTCTTGTTAACTCCTCAACCTCCTCATCATTGCAACCATGAGTGCAGCCCGAGAACGCAAGCATATCCATTTCATATCGGAGATGGAGGACCAAAAAGGGACCGTTCTGCCTCAGCAGCCTGATGACTCTTCTACCCAACTCTTCTATCTGGGAAGTGAAGCGTAGAGCACTGAAATTCACCCGGCAACGCAACTTCTGAATCTCTATGGGTAGGCCATTATTGGCAAGACGGGCATCAGTCTTATTCAAATGCACAATTTTGTGCTTTTGTATTAATGGGAGAATCTGCTCACAAATGAATAGAATCATCAGCTGTCTTCATGAAGACTGGAAAATAACAAGAAAATAAAAGGCTTCGTGGTTAAACAGTCAGGGAACAGTAAACTGACCTGATTAAGGTAGTAAGAAATGTTAGACCAACTGATGGGTGGCATGGAATATACCATTCCTAACTCCACTCTTCTCTTTAGCCTTGGTGGCAATTCTTTAAGTATCCGAACTTCATCTCTCAAGGACGTAATGAAATGGTCCACATCGAATATGTCTTTGAACTCGCTGCCATAACAGGTAATACTTTTGTTTTAAGGAAATCTAGGGAACAGGACGCAATATATGAGTCATATGGCACTTCCAAAGAAATGCCTCAAGCTTGCAAGGTTTCGACAACTATGGTAATCATGAGGACTCAACGACATACCTTGGATCAGCCCAGAATGAGGTTTTGTCCAGCTCAGGTACTATAAGCGTCACATTCAAATATCTTGCGATGGCAACCATATCACAAATCTGCAAAGCAGTGTGAAAATGGGAGAGCCCATGAGCAAATAATTCAGATATATCAAAGACTAAAAGGGTTTTCAAGCCAAAAGAAAATTAGTGATGCTAACGGCAGAACACTCACTGCTGCACGCATCTGATTAAGCCCTCCATTGCAAGAAACCATCAAATAACCATTGTTCTTGTAAACCCCTAAAGGAAACATGTCACGAATTTCAGATAAATAATTAATATTGAAACCAAGAATTTTTCACCAAGCATATAGTAAACAGAAGAAAACTAATGAGACAGAATGCACACATTAGTAAAACTACAGATGATACAAATAACTAGATATTGTAAAAACCAATAAAACAGAGAACCAGAGGAATCACCAATTCAATGATATTTCTATTTTCATACAACTAATCCAATAAAAGCAAAGCAAAGCGCCACCCAAAGAAATAAGAAGTAGAGATAAAAACATAATAGCTTTTGAATTAAAGATACCGGATTGGAAGATTTAAAACATGCCATAGAATGCTACAGAAACTGAGATTCAGGATACCAAAATCCAAGTACAAGCATAGCTGCAGAAACAATATCTTTTAAAACCTTGCTGCAGAAACAATATCTTTTAAAACCTTGGTATGGAGGGACACATAATGTACCCCGAGATGCCAAGATTCCAGAAACTAAGTACAAGAACTCCTGAATATACATCATGGATTAACTTAGTAATGGAGAGAGAGCTCCTTCCACCCTAAAAAAAAAAAAATCAGCAAGAGCTAATGATTTTTCCACAAAATATGGCAAGTTGGCAATGTCCAGACATCTCTACATACCATCTTTTGGGCCAAAAATCTATTATCGTGGCCTGCAAATGAGATTTTGAACAATGATACACATCCAACAAAAACAAGATTAAGGATTTAAGCAGATTCATCAATAAAAACATTAATTCAATAAAAATACGAGGGTTTTTTTTTTCTGCAGGGTTATTCGAACATACTCTTGGGCGGAAGCGCAATCCTCACAGGAATCGAAGACGACTTCACCGCCAAGGGTGAATCAGACGGTGTGAAGCATGAAGGCCAACCTTTCAGCACTCGTGGGCCCCACATCTCCCCCAACGCAGTCAGCTGGACAACGCAAGTCCAGAGCAGAACCGTAGTCGTCGCTCGGATCATCCACAGCTTCATTCGGCCCCGAGAGACCGTTGGACCCTTGGATTTCTCTGCTTTTGTCGCCTCCCCATAGGATTTCAGACCCATCTGTCTCTGCCTCTCAACACAATCAGATTTCCCAGACTTCTCTAATCTACACATCGTCGCACTGGCCCCTCCAATTATATTCCCCCATACATACAACACCAACTCCCTTACAACATCCAAACGGTCGACCTCAGATACAAATTCGCATCAACCGCCGACTGTTCAGATCAAGAAGATGCAGATTCGATCTTTCCTCGATCGAAACTTCCAATTTCCAATCAATGCAGCTGCTGAGAAACGGAAGAAAACTCTAAAAATCACAATCTCATATCCGGTCCCTAGAATCCAAATCTACCAAACTATAAAACAAATTAAATGCAACGAAATCAAACGAATCACACCGATTCTAACCAGAATGACACCTAAAATGCCTCAAATTTCAGCAAAAAAACCTGTTTAAAATATGAGAATTTCTCCTCCGATTTTTTCAGAAATTCTACAGTTCTTCAACGATTCTTACCTCGAATCTCTCCAAAAGACCTCAAAATGCCTGCATTATCCAGGAAAAATCCCCCTCTACAGCAGCATTTCAAGAGAGAAGAAACCCTATCTTGAAATCTCTTCTCCGGAAGGATAAACGAACGGAAAAATCAGAAACAGAAACCTCATATCTTTCGACCTTCCATGAATTCCGGTCGACTCTGACAACGATCTGACGAAATCTGATCAGAGATCAAGATTCAGGCCAGATCCCGGCGAGAAAAGGGCGGGAGAAGAGATTTCCCGTCGCCGGAAGATGCAGAAAGGCAATCCCTTCCCTTTTCTCTCTCTCTGTATTAAAAAAATGAAATTCCACGTCGGTCGTCTATATATACCTAAGAGAGATGAGAATGCTACTCACGCGAGTATGATCAGAAGCCTACTCGCGATAACACGTGCCAACCACCCACACGTTCTGGAGAAACTAGCCATCGATAAATTGGCCCACAAAGCATTCCTTGCACAAAGGCTAACATTATCTGCTAATTATATAGGCCCCACATACACGATTAACGCAGATTACTGGTTCGTATTTTCAACTGTCCATCATTATCATTCCTAGTGTGGACCACCTAAAATGTTTACCGTTCCGAATTTTACTCCATAATCTTATAAAACCTCTCACTGCACGATGAACGGACTGGATTTCTCTTATGTAACAAAATATGGCACGTGTGCTTCCGAGTATAACTTCAATCCAGTTAGCGCCGGTCGCACCTGTTCATACACGCACGAGAAAGCCGTACGACATTCCGTCTATTCTTAACCATGGTTAGCTTATTGGGTTAGATTCGGAACCATGGTTTAGATTGTTGCAGCCAATAAATGCCAACCAGCTGGTTTTCAGACCATATGGGACCCGAGGGACAGCTGGCGTAAGATCGGACCGTAAAAGGGATGTACGTGGACGGTTCTGCAATGATCAAGGAGACACGTCGGTAACTGCGGGTGAGAGGACGCAGTTAAATGAAGGCGATGTACTGGATCGGAAACTGTCGAGATACCGACAATATCTCGCGAGATCGAGAATTTCGCATATTTTAGGGGGGCAGATTGAGATTCCGTATCCGTGATGTGTGGTTAGAAGCGGATGGTAGTCCGCGGGAGTACCATAACTTACGCTTACACCTGTCAAACTGGCATCCGTTTATTAGCTGGCCATGGTGCAAAACTGCAGGCCTGCCGGACTTGGATTCGGTAGTAACCCCACCAGTACCTGCTTAGGTGATGACCGGTGCTGTGAAAGCTCTGTGGGCCCACCATGATGCGTGTGTTTTATCCATGCCGTCCATCTATTTTGCAAGCTCATTTTAGGCCATGAACCCAAGAAATAGGTAGATCCATATCTAAGGTGGACCACACCACACGAAACCTAATGGGGTTACAAAAACTTCGGATCAAGCTGGTGTTTGTGCTTTCGATTCATCCAGGTCTATCTGACCTAATCAACGGGTCAGATGGAAAATAAACATTCCCCTAATGGTAGTTGTTTAATCACGATTGTTTCCTACGGTGTGGTCCACCTGAGATTTGATCTGCCTCTTTTTGAGCCTCCATCATTAAAATGAACTGGAAAAATGGATGGACGGCATGGATAAAATACATACATCATGGAGGGGTCCACAGAGCTTCTCCAGGCCGGACCCCACCCAAGGGGGTGCATGAGGGATCACTACCGAATCTAAGCCGGACAACACTAGCATTGAAGTGATGGATCACGAATGAGCACTGGCTCTTTTTTATTAGGTGGCACAGCATTGGCATTGGCAGAGCCACTAATTCACGTTGTCCCACTTTTTATGTCCCTTGTGTTAAAAATCAAGTAGATCGGACATCACTAAGTGGGCCACATGGGTACTAACGAAATTAAAAGACAAAAGAAAGTAACCCAAGATCCCTCTTAAAAAAGAGGGAGAAACTGACCAGTGGTCCATGCTAAAATACTTGTGGGTCCTACCAGATGTGATGAGCGGCTCATTGGCTCTGGATCTGTGCACTTAAACAATATTAAAAAAAACCGGCAATGATCCGATGGTCACGAAAATCCCATTTAAGTAATTTCCACATTATGGTCAGGGACGCGACTAGGCTGTTACCGGAGTAACAGCTTAGTGGTGTTACCCCTATCGTGGGGCCCACCTTGCTGGTGTATTGTATATCCGTACTGTTCATACGTTTCTACATATAACTTTAGGATGGGTTCGAAAAATTAAGCAGATCCAAATCACAGGTGGACCATAATACAGTAAACAGTAGTGTTTGAGTGTCTCACCATTAAAATTTTCAAAGGGCCCATAATAAGGTTTTAGTAGTGATTATTTTTCATCCAACTCATTGGCAATGTCACGAAGATCTGGATGGAGGTAAAATACAAAGATCAGCTTGATCCAAAACTTTTATGGGTCAAAAAATATTTTTAATGATTATTCATCACTGTTTTTAGTAACATGGTTTACTTAAGATTTAAATCTTCTTGAACAGTGGAAACATGTCCGAAAATGATAGAGTAAAACAGATGAACAAAGTATGAGCTTGATTCAAAACATCTGTGACACACGGGAAGCTTTTAATGGTGGGTTATTGTTATGGTCCTCTGAGACTCGGATCTACTTCATTTTTTGGATTATCTCTAAAATGAGTTTTCACAATGGATGGACCGAATGGATATAAGGCACATGCACCACTGTGGAACCCCACGGTCAAGGATCCCACCCACCTCCGCCCTAGCTCACGGGATGCAATGGGCCCACCACTGTTATGGCCCGGACACAGACACACGATCAAGTTGTACACAAGTGTAAGATCCGGTCAGTTAATCTCGTGGGTCCCACCCCTAAGTCAGCCAATCCATCGTGGGGCACGCCATTTCACACTGCAGGTGGGGCCCACCAAGCCGAGGACACCTTGACTGCTAGATATGATGAGATGCCCATTTGCTAGGGCTGACTCGACAAAATTAAAAGCCTCGACCGAAAAAAATAGTTAAGGACGCCGTTTATATCCGAAGGAAAAGAATTCAACAATAAAAGTACAATTATTCCCATCGGTCTGATCTCTCGCCTTTTCCCATTCCATCTACGTTGAGGCCCACCATATGAACGGTTCTGATCACTGAAACATTCCCCCTACTGTACGGAAACAAGCGTGAGTGTGTTTGCTGCCCCTGCAGTAACACGATATTTATAATCTTCTCGTGAGATCTCGTCACCGATTCGTGGCTCCGTTAGTTTGTCGGTAGCCGAAGTTAACGGCGGATGCTGTCAGAACGGTCGAGTAATGACCGTGACATTGACGGTCAGACTGTCAGATTTTTGACGCTTTGCTATTTTTTCACACGCTTGCGAGTCCGGACGTGTCGCGAATCTAACCAAGCCGGCTGAGACACAAAACACTTGGATACCCCGCTCTACGTACCCACCAAGGTTACGATCCCTAATGTGGGAGAAAAAAAAAAAAGCTTAACATTATTCAAATCCAAGCCGTTAAAAACGTCCACCACTCCTTTCTGGACGTTGAACCAACTAATAAGAATGATTTAATGGTCAGATGGGCCATAATAAAAATTTATTCCTGAAATTATCAGCACAAGTATTGTGGCCAACATAAGTTCTATGAAAATGTAATTTTTCGGTAGTTATTTAATCCTGATGATATACATCAGATGAATGGATTAGATTGTATATAAACACTACTGTGGGTCCTACACTAAACTAGTGGTGGGTGTTCCATTCCAAACTTTTCCTGTTTTCTGAACTACCTAATATTCGGATGATCATGATATTTTTATTCAATGGTTAAAATGAATCATAATACCTGATGGACGGCTTAGATCTCATGAAAGTTACACACACGTGTCCATCGGTTTGATAAAGTAACAGCGGTAGGCACCTAGGGCGAGTTACCACAGCACGGCTCGGCCGAGCCGCTACTCGGTACGATGGTAAAAAGAAAATTCACGTCACGTTGCCGTTCTCGATCGGGAATGTCTGAAATTATATTTTTAAATGACGAAAATACCCTCACTTACGGAAAGTTCACGGCACAGTAATTCTTGTCCTTTGCAGGTCTTCTGTCCTTATCACGAGTCGTCTTTTCGTACTCGCATCTTCAAACGCAGAACACAAGCGCCTCCACACGTACCAAGGCACATGTGTGATAGATCCACGCCGTTCATTTGGACGTCCACACTATGACTCTTCCTTATCTCAAAATTCCGGCTGTATACTTATCACACGGTGACAGGTGTGGGAGGAAATGATAACCGTTGGATTATGCTTTGATATGACGATGATGAGGGGATTGTGGAATGAACGTTGCAGATTCCACACATGCGTAGCGCTCTAGGCGTGTCGGGTAAAATTTCGGGTCTGGAAGATGGAGCGCTTGGAAATGTAGCATTGCACTTGTATCCGATTGACAAGAACACTGTACTCTTGTCTTGCACCGAAAACGATACGTATTCATACGAACAGTCAAAATCACGGCCCTAACTTACATGTAGATCGGTTGAAATCCACCCTTAATTTCAGACTTCGGTTTGAATAAAAACCGTTGATTATTATCATTTCAACCGTCCATTTGATGGTCACTAATCCGACGGTAAGATCACCTTTCCAGTGAAAAAATCGAGTTATATACCGTCCAAAGCGGGAACCACGATATCAACGGTTTGGATTCACGTATCCTCTCTCTCTCCAATGTACTTGTGCATTCGTATGGATCCGGCACGGCTTCGGTGGATCCTAGGTGGGTTGAACCCCGACCGTGGGGCGCAACTTAATGTATGTGCCTTAAATCCACCCCGTCCATCTGTCTTGACAGTTCATTTTAGAGTACAATCCCAAATATGAAGCAGATTCAAATCTCAGGTGGACCACACCACATGAAATAGTGGTGATCGACTATTAATAACTTCTTGTGGGCCATAAATCCTTTTGATCAAGTTGATATTTGTGTACTCCCCCTTCATCCAGGTCGTTGTGACCTTTCCAATGGTAGGTATTCAATCACCACTGTTTCCTGTGGTGTGGTCCACCTAAGAGTTGGATCTGCTTAATTTTTTGGATTTTACAATAAAATGATCTTTCAAAAAGGATGGACGGAGTGGATATACGGAAAATATATCAAGGTGGGCCACACATGCAGGGATCCACCGACCTCGGATCCACCGAAGCCGTCTGCCAGCGTTACAATGAACTCCTCGGTATTCCCCACTTAACATTAGGAGGGTATTTTTGTCATTAAGCAATAATTGATGAGCCCCACCCTTTATTCATATGTCTTTTCCTGATCTGTCTCTCTCTTCGATGTATTTGTGTTGATAATGACGTCTCTAACCCTCATTGGTGACAGAAATTACACGTTTAACAGCAACATCCTAACTTTTCTCTTTTTTATATAATTATCCAATTGGAATCCCGAGTACAAATAAGAATCACGCTAGCTGCCCGCTGGGTTTACTTTCGCAAACCGATAGCCACGTGGGTCGAACTTTCATTAGATCCAATCCGTCCATCATGTACGATGCTTCATTTTAACCGTTGAGTACAAAAATAATAATAATCCAATACTCAGGTGGGCCATATCGTAGGAAGAAGTTGGAATGAAACACCCACATTTTGTTTTGCACAGGGCCTAATGTGGTTTTTATATGCCATCCAATCCATTCATCTGATGTAACCCATCACGACGAAAGAATTAGCCGAAAATTAAAGTATTTCAAAGCTCAGGTGGGTCATACCATGTGAATTTATACGTTTTAGGGTGGCCCATTTTAGTGTTAGATCAGCCTGATTTTTGTCAATACGACCAAAGAAGGGTTGTTTCACCTGATGGACGGCATGGATCTTATACACGTTAATTCGTTTACCCACGTTAGAGGAACGTAGCCTCATTTAGGACCCAGCTGGCAAGTGTTTTCCTAGAAATAACCTTGGTGATGAAGAAAATGACAAGCAACTCCTTTCAAGATTTAACTGACCACACGCAACGTACTGTGGCACCGGACCATATTTCCCGCCAGCATGCCACTTGTATGGAAAATCAGTACCATTCAAGAGATATGACCTAGCATGAAGATCCCTTAGTACGAAAGAAAACAACTGATTGGACGATCAGGTGGGCCATAATCTTGGAAGCAATGGAAAACCGTCAGTTTAAGTCAAAATACAGGCTTTCACATCTTTTAAGTGGATCAAGGTTATTCACAGAAAAATTTGATCTTCATGATGGGGTTTACCATTTTAGTGGTACTGATTTTTTATAAAGATGGTCTGTTGGGGAAAAGATGGCATGGTACCATAAGTAATGGTACAGTTGCGTGTATGTGACCAATTCTCAAACATATATATAGAAGTCGCGTTTGGATGCTAAAACTGAAATGATTTGCCACAATCACTTCAATAAAGATGGGTATGGGCCACATGGTACAATCTTCATCTCCTCACTTTGGAAAGATACTTAACGTGTCATCTAGAAGTCTATATAAGATCCAAGTCATTCAATAAGTGGGACACACCATGTATGTGTCGGTGACCCAAAATTCAGGTGCCACCCACTATTGGATGAGAACAGATTAACGGTGTGCATTTTCATTGGAGTAAGGAACTTTATGTACGAGTGGAACATAGTTGACTCTAGATCTAGTTGACTCATCTTGAAAACCCATCTGAGTCAACTCAGACCATCAAGGTTTCCATTCGGGTCATTAAGGACCCCTTTGGTTACAGCAGCAGAAAATAAGTAACTTACTTGAGAAAGCAAGTTTGGTTTAAGATCTATTGCAACTTTTTTACTTCTAAGTTATTTAAGACCCAAATGCCCCTAAGAAACTCGCTTGTGAGTGTGAGATGATCATGTTAACTAGGAAGGATATTAGTTGCTCACTTCAGCTAGCTAAATAAATAGAAATCAAGATGAGTTACTTGAGGCATAAGTAACTTAGGATCCAAACGCCCCCCTAAGAAACTCGCTTGTGAGTATGAGATGATCATATTAACTTGTAAGGACATAAAGCCAAGTCATTAGGAAACTTGTTTCCAAATAGATGCAATATTTCACTCAAGCTAATTAATTCGGTACACATTTAAAAGTATATGATATTTGAACTTACAGCCTCATTCATAGGTAAAGAGTGATACGACTAGACTAGTGTTGGGGAAGGATGCACAAGCTAATGGATCTCACAACTCCAATTTACTAAATTATGGAATATTTGAATTGCATGAAACACCCCCAAATATCTTAAGATGAATAAGCACAATCACCACACGCGATACAACGATTTATATGAAAACCCTTTAGTAATAGAGGGAAAAATTACGAGACCTCGTTCAATCAACAAATCTATTATGTAAACGTATTAGACAGTGATCAAAAGTTTATTACAACACTCAGATCCAATATCTTCACCCTTAGGTGAATTACAATCAAAGACAGCGAATAATAAAGAGAGCTCACCACTAAAAACCTTAAAGAGGCTATGAACTGAAACCTTGGTGTAGTGGTGGAGGTCTTTTCACGTTGTTATTGTTGTCGAGATAATTAACGTGTCGATGATGGTGCCTAATGTTGCGTTGGGTCTTTGCATGTTGTGAACGAGTGTGCGGAGGTCGAGTTTCTTGACGAGGTCGTGGATCATTATTCGTTGGTACGTCCCCTAGGATAATCCAAAAAGATTCAAGAGAAATAAAGTTATTTAATTTATTATATTTTGTTATGTAGATTGTGAGTGATTTTGTGAAAGAGTTAATGTCAATTTATTGTAGTTGATTCTGTTAATTCGGTAAATTTATAATTGATATGAATGTAGAATTTTTAAGTATGGGAATGATATGACCCTACGAGACGTCGTACTCACACCCCCCTTAGACAATTTTGCAGGTGTCGAATTTGAGCACAAGGAGCAGGCTTAACATTGAAGAACTTTTCATTTGCTTAGAAATAGTTTGAAGCTACATTTGTTTTGTTATTAGGATAGTTTGACTTTCTTTTGGAATTGAGGTAATAAGAAATATTTCTAAAGTCGGACTTTGAATTAGTAAACATTTCATAAATAACTGATTAGTATTAAAAAAATTTCTTTAGTTGGCTCTTGTTGCCTGTGGAATTGAATGGAAACCATGTGATAGAAATCCAAAATTGAACCATTATAACTTTACGGGTCTGGGATTTAAATTTAAGCCTAATCAACCCGAGTACCAAATTTCGAGGTGTGACAAACGACGTGGATGAAATTCACAAACCCAAGCTCTCTCTCTCTCTCTCTCTCTCTCTCTCTCTCTCTCTCTTCGATCTTCCTCTCTCTAGAACATGTGTGTTCTAATCCTAATCCCGTTATAACAATGCTTATATGGCACTTAAGCCAAGATTAAAAATAAAACGCACAAGCTGCATAAAACAGCTTGGTAGACCGACTTGAGTGTTCAGTCACCTGAACATGGCAAAATATGTCCAGAGAGTCTCAAAGGAAAAACTCTGAGTTTCGGTCGCCCGAAATCCAAGCTTCGGTCACCCGATACGATCTAAAACAGTCCATCGAGCAACGAACTAATCCGGGTGAGCTTTGGACTTCCGATAAAAAAATGTCAATTGCCCAATGAACCCCAAATTGTAAATCTCTCCTCACTTCTAAGGAAGAAAACCCCATCAAATCTCCCACTTCTAACTTAGGAGGAAGTCTTAACTGCCTTCAAGCCCGTCATGCTTCTACAAGCCTCAAACTTGTCCTTGGTCAATGTCTTAATCATCATGTCTGACTCATATTTATCAATATAGATCTTCTCAAACTATAGCACCTTGTTCTCCATAGAATCATTAATCCAATTATACCACACTTTTATATGTTTTGACTTGGAACGCTAGCTTGGGTTCTTGCTTAAGTAAATCGTACTCTAGTTATCACAGTAGATCACATCCTTATCTTGCTTCATGTTGAGTTCATGTAGGAACCATTTCATCTAAAGCATTTATTTTCATGCTTTTGTGACTGTAATATACTCGGCCTCTATCGTTGACAACGCTACACACTTCTGTAGATTGCTTTGACACTAGACCACTCCCCTTGCAAACATAAACATATACCACGATGTAGATTTCTTAAAGTCTATGTCGTCTGCTATATCTGCATCTGTGTACTCTTCTAACATAAGTTTTCATTCACCAAAGCATAAGCTCAACTTTAATAAGCCCCTCAGATACCGTAGTATCTACTTTACTATTGTAAGTATTCTTTGTCAAGATTGACAAGATACTCGCTCACTACGTGAACCGCATATGTTATGTCTGGGCGCGTACACACCATAGTATACATTAAACTTCCTACGACTGAAGCGTGTGCAATTTCTTCATCTCTTCCAACTCTTTATTGGTCTTATGACACTACTTGTCGTTCAATCTAAAGTGACCATCGAGTGGAGAACTGACTGGCTTTGATGTCTTCATATTGAATCTTTCTAGGACTTTTTTAACATACCGTTCTTGTCACAATCATAGCCTTCCGGCGCTTCTATCACGTATGATTTTTATCCCTAAAATATGTTTAGTCAGGCCCTCGCAAAAGACTTTTCCAACTCCTGTTTCAGCCTGTCAATATTCTTGATGTCTTTTTCCATAAAGAGCATGTCATCAACATATAGCAAAAGAATGAGAAAGTCACTATCCAAGAATTTACATATGAATACACAGTTGTCTGACTCCATTCGTCGTACCCATACTTCAACATGAACGGTTTCGGACCGAGTCGAGCTATTTTTTGAATATATGAAAGAAATCAAGTCGAGTTCCAAGCAAGACCAAGCTCGACTTGGTATGTGGCTCAAACCCGACTAGGATTGGGACGAGTACTTAATATAAAGACCCCTTAAAAAAATCTAACCCTGAAATCTAAAACCCCCGCCCGAGCGCGAATCTTAAATTCCTAACCCCCCCCCCCCCCCCCCCCCCCCCCCCCCCCCCCCCATGTGACTCTATCTGCTTGCCCGAATGACCACTAAATCCCCCACCCATCCACCCCTTCTCTTTCACTCTCCGTCAGCTCGCCCCAACGGCTGAATCCTACACAGAGCTCGTCCATTCATCCCTATTGCCCTGCCTTGCCCGTCCACTGTCGAGTATTCTCCTCTCCTCCCTCCATCACTTTAATTTGGCTTTTAGAATGACCAACCAAGCGTTGTCCATGGTCAGTCGCCCCGAATATATATATAAATATTTATATACATGATATTATATTTATTAATTAAATATATTATATATAATTATATATATATAATATATTATAAACTATATTAGAAATTATTAATTTATTATAGATTATATTTAATTACAAATTACATAAATACAGGTATATAATGTAACGACCTGAGATTTTCGACTCTCGTGTATAACACGACGGCCGAATTCCCAAGTAAATCATGAACTAATTGATTTGTTAAATAATGAAATATAGTATTCAAGCACAATGGCGGAAACAAATGTTCATCTTATTCTATCAAACTTAGTACTTCATCATCAATGTTTAAATAAAAGAACCAACTAATATTCATACTGATCAATCAAAATATCAAATCATATCTTCTCTGGAAGACTTATTAGAATTTCCATAAATGTAACCACTAATCAAAATAAATGTCTAATAAATAAAAATATCAACTAAATTCATTCAACGTCTTCATCCGCCATGTGATCGTACGAACCATCGAATTCTTCACCTTGAAAGTCAAGTTCGATACCTGGATCTTCACCTGCATCATCTAAATTGCGATTGAGATAGCGTTAAACGCTATCATAGTGGGGAATATTTCCTCCAAGATAATCAAGAATAATAATGTAAAAAACTCAGAGTAACGCAACACAATGATATCTTTATTCAAACAAAACAATCAAGTAAAAATCTTTGTTAATGCGATGCATGGAATACATGCTCTAGCTAGGGCACCCTGGTTAGAATCACAATACATGAAGTGGGAGACTCCCTGTTACGACTTGACGTTAGCCACTAGTCACCAGAGGTTCCTGGGACGCACAAGCCCATAGTTTTGCCCAACCACGTGAGAAACGGGACGCTCATAGCCTAAATCTACACGTGACAGTGTACGGGAGAAGTAGGACGCTCGAGCCTATTCTCAATTCCGTACACCTACATGGAGCCAAGTGAATGCATGACTTTAGTTTTACCTTTATTTAAGTGTTTTCTCATACAACCGATTTAAATAGAACTCAGTGATCACTATGGGGAGTCGCAAGCAACCCAGCATAGGCCGACAACACGAGATTAGTGTCCATAGCACCAACCCCGGCTTATGAGAATTTGTATACCATTAATGTCCACTCATTGTCCCGTTTTATGATTTCATCATGTCCCAAAAAGCCAATGTTGTACATCATGACTAAATTCATTACAATACTCATGTAATGTAAATGGGTCCAATCAAGCATCATATACATATAAGGATTCATTAACAAACAATCACTTCATTCTCTCAGTTAATTCAAGATATATTCTTCCATCATGGACACCTCTCACGGGTTCCATCTCTCTACATCGAATAATTTTACCAACTTAGGGACAAAGAGTATACAATAATGGGATGTCCATATAATGATCTTATACACATATTTCATATCACAATATGAAAACCAATGTTAAAACATAGATAAAGGAAATAAGGGCACAGATTTTACAAAGATAAATAACACAAATACACATACTTCTTAGTAAAAAATCTAAACAAGGAATCACATCATTATGTAATGATATTCATTGTAAATCCTACGGTAAACTTCATGTTATATGGATCAATAACTCAAAATAAAATAATTTCATATGCCATAAAAGAACTTATGATAATCGTAATATTATTAATGAAAGGCTTGAAGGAAAATCCTCACCTTAGGATGGACTTAGAAGAGGGTTATAGAAGATCCTAGCCGCTGAAAAAATATGAGAAAGAACTCCCTTCTCTTCTCTCTCTCTCTCTCTCTAGGGCATGGAGGCTAGGGTTAGGAGAAAGGATTGGAGGTGCGTAGTAGGAATATGGAGAGGGATGTGTGTACATGGGGAGAGAAAAGAAGGGCATGCGCGTGAGGTCTTGTATAACAACCTCTTAAGGTGGGTTTCTCAAATATCAATATTGGGGTGATCTTTGATCAGTTTCAATCCGTTCATCTTATCAAGCTCGAAGAGTAGAGTTAGAATACGTAAATTTCTTGATGATCCACATTCTAAATTGGCCGATCCTTGAAAATGGCCCGACGGGTGCTAAAATGGGCTAGATCTCAATTAACGGTCTATGCTTGATGATCAGGGTCTAAATTTTGAGAAAATATGTAGTCATGATAGGCAAACAATTGTACAAAGTTTAGTGATTTATTGATGGTGAGAAATGCCTAGATCTGAAATTTTAACTTTTGGCAGAAAAGGAAGGAGCTGGCTTTGTGGTTCAATGGTGTAAGATTATAAATCGGGGTTCAAATTTTATGTAAACTCGTAATCATATGAGTATAATGGTTAGTCCAAATTTGAGAAGCAATTAATGGTGAGAAGTGGGTAAATCGAAAGGTTCAGATTTAAAAAGAGTTGGTAACTCGTTAATTTCTATAACGAGATAACTTCGCGCATAAGAAAGAGGCTTATCAAGATGGGGCACTCAAATCACACTATTGGTCCATAATAAAGACAATCCAAGTAACTCATATAAAGAGAAATATTCAACTACGACTAATCATCTACTTTCCTCACTTGATGGACATGAAAATCAAGGGTTAAGGGGCTAATTTGACAATCGGACCACTTCTACTATGATTTAAAGGCTGAAATTTGATATGTATGGTTAATATGTGCCCAAAAGCTTAAATCCATGGTTTTGCGTGAAAGTGATCGTCAGAAACTACAATACTTAAAAATGACGTATTAACTTAAGTTTAACTAATGGCATTTTCGTAATTACCTAAAAAGTATGTGATTTTTGAAATCTGATCTTTCTACGATGTTTATGGGATCATTTTAGGTAACTTTTGTAAAGGACCCCATATCGGATCTCCTACGGATGTCCCGTTATTCGTAAATCAACGGTAAATGTAAGATAATTAATAAAAAATAAATTAAAAATGAATTTTCAAATAAATCTCAAAAATATGGGGCGTTACATATAATATATATAATTACATATTATATTTATATATATTATAATTATAGATTACATAAATATATTAATAAATATTATATATTATTAATACAGATTATATTTTATAATAATCTCTAATTATATATATTGTATATATAATTATATATTATGCAATCCCTAATTAATATATTATATGTATAATTATATATTATATAATTTAAATTAAATGTATGAATAGTTGAATGGATGCATGGAATATATGAATGGTTGAATGGATGAATGAATGGATGGATTGGTGGGTGAGAGGGATGGTTGATGAATGCATAACATGATTGGGTCACTTGGGCGGATAGATGTATAAGATAATTGTATAATTTAAATTATATAATATAATATAATATATAACTATATATTGCAATCTAAATTAAATGGATGGTGGTTGAATGGATTATTGATGTTAGATTATTAGTTAGTTAATATTAGTTAGATTGTTAAATTGTTAAATGTTAGTTATTAGTTAGATCATTAATGTTACTATTTAGTTATTGGTATTGTTAGATTGTTAATGTTATTAATATTATTTTGTTTTTGTTTTTGCTTTTGTCAATGTTAAATTGTTAATGTGTTGGTTAATGTTAAGTTGTTAATATTAGATTGTTAATATTATAATTTTTGTTTTTGTTGATTTCAAATTATTTAATTAATTATATTTTTTTTTATAATTGTTGAATAGGATAGATAATCAGTTGTCCGTTTGAGAATTTTTATATTGGTAGACATAAATACACTATATTCTTGAAGGCATAAAAATCGCTCAAATTATCCCAATTTTGGACAATTCAAGGTTAGATAAATTGTAATGTCATCAATTATTCCAATTTAAATGCATATGCCTGTTCTGATTAGTCTCTTATTTTTTCTCTAGACATATTTCCTACATTTATTTTCGTCGTCAAATGTTCACATTTTGTGTGAATGATTGACATAAGAATAAAATACAAGATAAATATATTCTGGAGAGAAAATGGGAGATCCTGTCGAAATTTTGACATGACATTTAAATTGAAAAGTGAATGCATTTTAATCTATTCAACTTTGAATGTGTGACTGATTTAAATAGCTGAAGCATTACAAAATGGTATCAGAGAAGTTTTGAGTAAACCAAGCATTAGAGAAAAATGAACTTATATGAATTCAAATGTCTCAAGTAGGGATAAAAAAAATTAGAGACTTTAACTTAGGTGGATTTTTTCTTAAATTAAAGGTGAAATAGAAATTAGAGACCCGCATTTAGGCTCATTTAAAAATTTAGGATAACCGGTTTGAACTTATAAACAAAAATTAAGTCTTGTAGTAAAATAAGTACCCACCTTGATATACATAGATTAAACAAGAATATTCTTTGAACTTAACACCCATGGGATAATTTTGTAGAAATCTGAAATATGAAATTTTTTCAAAACTTTCCCTAGTCAGAAGTGACATTGATTACAACTTTCAACAATTGGAAACAAATGGAATGGTGTAACTGTGTGCTATAACCCAAAGGCCCATAATCAAAACCTGATGTTAGCAAAGGTAAACCCCAATTAAATGTAGAAGTCTATCTTTGAATATTTTTGTTGTGATACCATTAAGTATTCATGAATTTTAAGTTCAAAATTTTAGGACATTGATACATATTTTAAGTTTTTTAGAGCAAAAGGCTATTACTTTCACCTCTTACATAATGAATTTCATGTAAGCTTAGGTTTAACTAGGGTTAACCAAGGGATATTTGTTTGAAAAAAATAATTATAAAAAAATTCGATTTTCCTTAAAGGTTTAAAATGACCAAGAACACGATTTTACGGAATCATGTTTAAAGAAAAATACTTGCAGTTTGTTCCAAATTCTAAATCCTGGTGATTACCAATAGACTCAATGCCCTGACCGAGCAAAAGACAGAAAATCACCAGGAATAAAAAGGGATATAATGAATTTTTATGTTGGTCAGACAAAAGGTCTGTATATCATACACAAACCCACTACAACTTTTCTTTCGTGTTGTTGATCACTAATTTTTTTTAAGAGAGGTAGAATTAGTATAACTTGATTCATATGCTTGCATTCACACAAAAGTCTCATAATGAAATTAGTGAAAATATAGACACCGAGAATTAAAATGTCATATTTCATATATAGACTTGTAGAGGAAAATCTCGAGGGCGAGATTTCTTTTAAAAGAAGTACGTTGTTACAACCCAGTTCATTTAGCAAATGACATGTACCTATACACACTTGTACACACAATTCATATAACCAAGATAGCAATGAAAAATTATGTATTAAAGATTTAATTATTTTGTATCAATTTATATAGAAGAAATGAATTTTAGGGATGAAATTCATTTTAATGGGGTAGATTGTATCACCCCATACTTTTTAGTACTGGGTGTTACCTTTTTTTATGAAAATCAACATCATATATACATGTTCAACGTTTATTTGAGCTATTTTAATCGTCAATTTTTATTTCTAACTTAAATTGGTCAGTAATATCTTGATTATAAAATTAACATTAGATTGTGTGAATCTGTCTACCAAGTTTTAAACCTCACTGTAAATGGCATCTAATTAAATTAGGACCTCTTTGAACCATTAACAATCTGTGAATTAATTCAACTATTTGATCGATGAAAATCGACACCTAGAAGTATAAAAAATTAATATAGATAATTTTATCACTTGTTTATCGTTGAACTTCACTCTAACAGCCACTGGAACACTTTCAACCATGGATGTTTGAATGCAAATCAATTTAACTATTGGATTATTAGAAATTAGCAATTAAGGCATTTAGAGGGACAAAAATTCATATTACAAAGTCACCTAAGGTTTAGATCTTTCTGACCATGGAACTGAGGTCCTTATATGATCCATAGAATTGATTGGTCGAGGCAGATCTTCATAAACTTCACCATGGGCTCCACATTTTTTTAGTGTGTACACAGTACACATGCACTCGGCATCAAGCCTATGTTGACGATTAACAGGCCCCTAACCCGTGCTTTTGTGAGAAAGAGAGGAATCCCTCTCTTTTTTTCATTTTCCCGCTTGTTGGGCGTTTGAACGGACGACGAGCGTTAGCACATTTGGTGGGCCACCATCATTATCTTTGTGGCAGATCTGAACCATCCAATTGCTTCGATATGAAGTTTGATAAGCCCCTAGGTGGCGAACATTGCCATGGATTACGGTGGTTGTGGCCCATCTTTGAGGGATCTAAACCGTTCATCTTATAGAACGTAAAGCGGTTAATAAAACCATGTAAACCCTCTAAGGTGCAGCTATGCTTATGTGTGCTGGATCTTTATGGTAAGCGTCCATGTATGAACTGTTGTTACTGAAAATAGAATCTAATCCCGTTCTTTTGTGCAAGGTTGGCAATCCGAGAGAAACCTTTTCCTTCATTCTTGACCGTCCATTAGGAGAAATCACAACCCTCCTTCAGAGATCACTCATATTAGGGTTAAGCTATAAGACATCGCTTCTAGCTATCTTCTTGTTTTCCGTTTTATAAACCTAGAGCAACCACAGAACTCTAGAATCCATAAGTCCAACTGATCTAGACCATCCGCATATTCACTAAGAGGTACTTGACCCTGAAGGTCTCAACTGCTAAAAGAAAAAGTATCGAGTAGGAATTCGCCATTGAAGCTCCACTTCCTTCACCAAAAAACAGTCTCCTTCTTTCAAATCCACCGATTCGACCTCCTCCAAGCTTTAATTTATGATGTATGTGAGCTTTTTGAAGTTCAGCTACACTATTTTGAAGAGTGGGATCAAAAGGATTCAACTCAGTCACAATCCACTATTAATAGCCAAAGGTTCTTTCTCGTTTGAACCTATGTCGAACTGTGAGACTCGACCATAAGGTTTGAGTTTTATTCCGTGTGTCGTGCCCACCGTTTTCACTTTCAAGAACAATGGCACGTGCGCATGTGTGAGCACATTCTTGTCGTCCACAAAGTCTCAGTTAAGTGTTAGTTCACTTTACTGTGTATTCATGTCATGGTGGATGTGATGGCCACAGCCCCGATCCCTCCTCTTGGTGACACATTGAATATAATGGCCAATGCCAAGATTTTCTCAAGACTTGACATCAAAAGTGAGTCTTCTCAAGTATTGGGATACTTGAACATTATCCTTATTTATAATACTTACAAGGAGCAATACCTCTATCAGCTAGAGCAGGTCTCTGGAATACTAAAGAATAAGAAATTATGTTTCACCCGCAAGAAGTGTTCTTTACTTTTTTCGTTATAATCTCCCAAGTTCTAGCTAATAGAGGTGTCTATTTTGACTTCATTGTTTCATCGGAGCGTCCTATAGTTTCATTCATGTCAGTATTCCATAGGCCTTTAGAGTTTGCACATGCATCTACATGACATATGTATGACTTGCATGTGAAGATTAAAAAAAGAATTAATATAAGTAATGAAACATACAAAATGATTGTTGACTCACACCATAAATTTAAAGAATACAAAATGATTATTATGTTGGGCTTGAACGCCTCAAACCTTCAAGCATGAAGACCACTGACCGGTCGGCTAACCGGTCGGTCACATTGGAGAATAAGATAGCAGTTTCTGGTACAATTTTGTGGATTGTTGACTGGCCGGCTGACTGATCGACAGGGGCCACCGGCAGGTCGATGGTGAGCATCGGCAGGTTTCCTTTTTGGACTTCGTTTCTTGCGCGGTTTTGCGCAAGGAGTTTCTAATTCCAATTTTCTCCTATTTAAGGAAATGTAATTCGAGATTAGGGTTGCTGCCAATGGGCCAAGGGATTGAGAGGGTTTTAGAGCAAGAGAAAGAGCTAGGAGGAAGCTTGGAGTTCTCTAAGTTGAGGGAAAGGCTGTGTTTGTCCTTCTCATGTGAGACTTAGCTTGGGTAGCTTGGGATTTCTCTTGTGGGTAGTGATCCGGGTTTTGTTTCTTCTATCTTTTGTAACTTCTGATATCATAGTGGATTGGTGTCACTTTATGCCGTGGTTTTTTACCCGTGAGGGGTTTTTCCACGTAAAAATCGATTTGCCTTCTTGTGTGTGATGATTTGCTTGTTGATTGCTATTGTGGTGTGTTCCTTGCCTACTTTGATTGCTTCTGTTGTGGGACTCCTAACCCCAACATATTGACTCACACCATAGATTTAAAGAGTTTGTTGTAGGTGATGAAGTCATGATTAGAATACATCCAGAAAGGTTTTCGCAAAGAATAGAAAAAATTTACAAGCCTGTAGCATTGGACCGTATAAAATCTTGAAAAGATTGGGTTTGAATGCTTATTTGATAGTCTTCCACCTAACATAGGTATCAGTTCCACATTTAATGTGGAAGATTTTGTACCGTTTCATGGACCTTCCTCTAACCCTTACATGAACTTTGATAATGATGCCTTTGACCTATCCTATGACCCTTAGCTTATACTGGACTATTCTTCTCAAAATCTACCTCTTCTGCCATACACATCTACCAAGTTATTATTAAATAATAATTACCTTTAATATTATGTTGAAGAAATGTAATGACGAAAAATGCTGATGATTATTATTTGAAATTTATGATTTTCTCTACAAATCAAACAAAAAACATTTTAATAAAGTTTTTTTTTTTTTTTTTACATTTATCAAATAAAGTAGATGATCTTATTATATGATTTGATTTCATTCGTTTACAGATTGAATGGCTAGGACCATCTGCACCAACTCATGCTATGCCTATGGCCCATTCATGGTGAGATCTATTAGTCGATGCTTTGTGGGTCCCACCATGATGTGTGTGTTTTATCCACTCAGTTCATTCATTTTTCCATATTATTTTAGGGCTTGATAAAAAAATGAGACAGATCTAAACTCAAATGGACTACACTACAGGAAAACAATAATGACTGAATATCCACCATTAAAAACCACCCAGGACCTACCGTAATATTTATTTGACATCCAACCTGTTGATTAGGTCATATAGGCCTGGATGTAGGGAAAAAACAAATATGAGCTTGATCTAAAACTTTTATGCCCTCGAGAAGTTTTTAATGGTGGGCATTCAATCGACACTGTTACCTATAACATGGTCTACTTAAGATTTAGATCTACTTTATTTTTTGGGCTCATGTCATAAAATGATTTGAAAAAATGGATGAATGGTGTGGATGAAACACATACATTATGTTGGGGCCCACAGCCTTCTTAAGTAGTTGATCATCCATATGCATGGCCCAACCGGTGGGCCATGAGAATGTGCACCTTAAAGACATACCTGACATGACATGCAAAACTGAAAATTTTGGAAGTGGATTAGGTGAGACCCCAGATCCACGGATGTGGGTGGGACCCCTAACTGCGGGGCCATTGTGATGTATGTAACTCGACTCCATTTCAGTCCTTTAAGAAGTAGAAGGTTAGAAGAAATGAGAAGTTTATGAAGAGAGTAGGAGGTCTCTTAGTTTGTCTTACTTAAGCCACGTTGGGTCAGGTTTGCGTCTCACCAAGGCTATTTGCTTTGAGGTTTGTTCCTATGCAGTTTGTTGATGGACTCTTCAACAAGGAGATAATGGATTGTTGTTGTTGTATGATAGGATCCCTACCCAAGTCATGTTCGAGTTGTAATACAGTACTAGGTTGACTTAGATCGATCAATCAATCTACTGGGTTGTTGTTGGTTGTTTTCTTCCAGTAAGATCATCAGGTAAGCTTCCTTAATTCTCTAGTCATGGGTTGAATTATAGGGTGTAGGTTGTTGCGAGTCAACTTAAGTTAACTCCTTGGTAGCTAGCAGTGAGTTCTTTGACTCAATTCTATAGAACTTAGTTAATCACTGAATTGTATTATCTTAACTAGTTCGTATTGCAGTTTATGTAACAACCCGAAATTTCGGCACTCGAGTACGAAGACTCTGATCCTGAGTTCCCGAGTGTTAACTTAATAAAATGCTATTTTAGAAATGCCACACGTGGAAAAGTGCACCCACATGTGTCCTCAATCAGATTTACATTTATTCCATTCACAAATAATTAGAGTAACGCATTTCAATTAGCGGATCATAAGCAAAGCGGAGGTAATTAAATCCAAAAATATAGGGCTAACACCCTAGATGTACAATTCAATCGCAGTGTAAGCCTATATGAGAATTACACGAATCTAATGAAAGTAATAGGAAGGAAAAATGCATCTGCCAAAAGGGATGAAGTTAAAAGACTACAAGGCACCCGTGCACACCACCATCTGGTCTTATTCTTGAGACATCTGCATATGTCAAATAGAAGGCGTCAAAACGCCAACATAGTGAAGAAATAACCCCAAGGTTAGACTCGAAAAATTTAAATTATAAACATGTTCATATGAGTGTATTATTCTTAAGCATGTTATCAAATCAATCAAGTTTAGGTAATGTCCATATACAAATCATACATCATCCTAGGCTAGTTGATTAAATGCATGGATGTCATGATTCAGCACACAATGCATGTCCTGGGCAAGCCCTGGCCTGACCAACTGGTATCAGAATCCACAGTCCACCTATCTAGTAGGTCGTAAGCCGTGACTGAGTACATAACCCGGATGACACAGAGAAATGACATGAAGTGCTCAAGGTAGCATTGGCGCCACATCAAGCAACCAGGCCACACGAGTCCCCTTCAAATGCAATGTTATGTATGCATGATTTATTAAAGTATTTATTAGTCCAATTCATTCAGCAAATTGGTGAAGTCAGAATACCACATCGTATCGTAAAGTTTAACTGGGACTATCTGGCTCCCTACGATGCGAAACCAATCATCGCCAGTAACACCACGATCCGAAGTTGAGTTATCCTCCCATAAAAACATGGTCTGGACATGACTCGTCAGTTATGCCCAAATCAAGCAAAAGGGCTCATCTCCCAAATATTAAATGTAATTAATTTATTCAGAGGTGTAGGTGTTTCACTTGGAATTAACCTAATGCACGTCCGGGTCGTTCGAACGGTGCACAGGCACGCAAACATCGGCCAGGATCGCATTCGTCACAAGGGTCGTTCGAACAACAATCGATCACCCTTGTCAATGTTCATTGGTCACTACGGGGAGGCACCACCCAGTGTAGGCCGACAACTCAGACACGGTTTTCCATACCACCATGCATGGCTCATAAGACTTGGTGGATCGAGTCGCAGTATGATTTTAAGTGAACTATTCACAGTAGGAACGATGGTATTCTAGATTCCATATAGTGTGATTTAAGAATGAAATACAAGAATTATTAACTCTGAATGGAGCTTATTCGATGGACCCAAGTGGACGACGACAACCAAACAATGGCCACTATCGATTGACCGTATCCCACCTAGTCGATCAAATAAGTCCGCAACTGCCAACCTAGTGGTAGGCAGTACACTATATCAATGGTTTTCAGAGCTTGATCCAAAGCAACACATAACTTATTATAATAACAATTTAGATTATTAAATACCTAATCATAAACATATCTAAGCACCTGGCCCGACCGACTGGCCCTATCGATCCAAAGGACCCGGATGACACAGGACGTCACATACATCCACAAGCATAGATATATTACAATATTGTAAATTTATATAATTCAGGCATTTCATCGAGCATGTTATCAATTAAACAACTATAGAGGCATTTCATCGAACATGTTATGCACACATCAACAATTAACATATAAACTCAAGCAATCATTAATTAGGATTTGTCGAGAGTAAGCTTGAGGGTAGATCTTCACCTTATAGTTAAAATTCGGCGATTCGAATGCGGCCCGAACGCTGAAAATTGGAGAATACCTCAATTACCTCGAATTTGGGAAAATCTCAAATCAATTCGATCGATTGAGCCCGATGTTGGAGTATAACGAAATCTACACGGGGCCACACCCGATTACGGCTTCCACAAGGCATGGGCAGCACCAATATGATAGCAGGGGCCCCAAGCCCTGACATGAGCAAACCCTAGGTTAGGGTTTGGACAAATCAAATGAGGGTTTCTAACCCTAATGGTCCAAGAATGAAGAAATTGAAGGAAGAGGAAAAGAAGAAGTAGAGGAACACCTTACCTAGCATGGGGAGGTGAATCCGACCTAAAACTGTCGGTTCATGGCCGGGGAAGATGCGAGAACGGACGTGGAGGGCGAAGAAAGCTTGAAACTCCGAGGCTTTTAAGGTTTGAGGAAGGATTTGAGGAGGAAAATAGTTTTGAGAAGGGAGGAAGAGAGCTAGGAGGGCTTGGGAGCAAAGGGGAGAAGAAGAAGAATGAGAGAAATGAGAAAGAGAGAGAGAGAGAGAGAGGGAGAGAGAATGGGGTTTGCAACCCCCCCTTTTAAAACCGCCCAGCCACGATCGGCCGACTGGTTCCAGATCCGGTCGGCCAGATCACACTGTCCATCCATTTTTCTTTCAAAGGGGCAGCAGCAATCGGTCGGCCGGTTGTTAATCCGGTCGGCCGGCTGCCTATCCGGTCGGCCGATTGTCAATCCAGTCAGCCGTTTCCCCCTGGTCCATTTTCTTTGAAAATTCAGGGTTTCTTCCCTACACAGTGAGTTTTCTCCCAGCACAGTGAGTTTCCTTCTAGTCCAAGCTACTTGTCAGCCTTATTTACAAAATAACATTTAAGTAAATGTCTACTTTAATTTATTTATGTAAATAAGGAAGTACCCCCCATTTGGATTCAATAAAAAATACTAAAAAATCAAATCCTAATAATAAAGATTTTAATTTCCACTCCAAGTACAAATCGCAACTTTTTGGCATTTTCAAAACGTAGCGCCTCTTAAAAGAGATGATTTTTGCCAAATCTAGACCGTTCAAAAAATCTGAAATACCAAAAATAGGCTAAAACACCAAGGTCTAGTAAAAGATTCATGATGGTCTTGTCGATCTACGAGTAGATTGATAATTCAGGGTTCTTTACTTAGTCTCTACAGACAGCGACATACCCGAGTCAACCCGATCGTCGGAAAACTCTTCCGTACCATGTGGTCTTCCAATTCCTAAACTAATTCCATCATTTCTTTGGTAAAAATATTTATTTTAGTCCCCAATACATGTGAACACACGTGCTAGTACGCACTATAACCGACAAACCGAAGGTAGCGCCTAAGGACTTCCAATTTTCAAGTTAGCGAAAATCCGGGGCATTAAAGTTTATGTTAAGGTTTTTAATGATTACTGAAGTTGTATTAGATTTTAAATTGCAATCCTTATAGTTCTAGGCTGCTAAATTGAGTTAACCGAGTTAACTTAGTAATCACCATCCAATTTCCTTATTTTACATTCTGTTAATGATAGAATTAAACCTGATAAAGAGTTATTGCTGGTTTGTTTCAGGGCTGAGTTAGCATTCTTATAACTGACGTTTGTGGAAATTAGAATTGCATCAAGTCACTCACTAAGTTCAAATTTGATTGAGTTGTCTACTAGATTAGTTGTCTTTCTTTTTCAGATTGTGAATTTCCAACTTAATAGGAGTCCAAATTAAGTTGTAATCTCAGATTGGGTTTGCCTTGATTGTAGGAATCCATTTTTCTCAAAATTTGAATTTCTTTATATTTTAACCGATTTGAATATTTTGAGGTGTTCCAAGGTGAGTGACTCACTTGCACGAAATTTCTTTACAATTTCATTCTATTATAATTCTAAATCATTAATTGGATGTTAATTTGACATGCTTTAGGTATAAATCTCTCTATACATTTAGATCAAAGCCAAGTTGCTTGGCTTGGATCCAAGCTGATTCTGATTTGAGGAAATTGAGGGTTTGTCCTAATTTTTTTTTTTTTTTTTTTTGTTGGTTCAAGAAGGAAGTGCTTCCTTGAGGTGAGGTTTTCACCCTTCAAGCTTTTGATTTTATAATGCATATAATGACTTAAGATACTTGGATTTGAATATATTTTTTTTATCAACTCATTATGCTTATATTCTTTTAATTATTCTCAATTAAATACAACTATCTCTACTTTACATGCCATGTATATTGCTATGCTTAATCTCTCTAATTAATGTTTAGATGATAAATTGAAACTGATTTAATGTATTGTGTGCATTGATTTCTATTTGGAGTTGTGATATGAAAGAACGTGGGTGTTGGAAGAAGGATTAAACATGATTTGGTTTGTTGGTGGATGGAAGGATATTTGTGGTGCATATTTGGAGTATAAAGGTTGATTGTTGAACCTTGGTTTATATTGAAATATTATTTTAGCTATGCGATGTGTGACTTGTGGATTTGTGAGAACCATCCCCAAATTTAGAACCAAGTGAGTGTTGATTTGGATTTGTAAAAGTGTGTAGAACCACCATCATGTGTCTTAGTTCTTTTGGATTAGTTCCATCTTGATTTTATCCACGATTGGCCGATTGTGATTGGATTTGGCCAAAAAGGGTGATTGTAATTAAATTTGGCCAAAAATGCTGATTATGTTGATATTTATTGATGAATATTGGGTTCTACTTGTTTCAGTCTTGGTTGCTAGATTTGATGGATTGAGAACCCATTTATGACTATTTCCATTAAAATTATCAGAATGTGGTGATAAATTGAACTCTAAAATATTACAAGTTAGCTAATCATGCATCCATGGCATTCGAATGATCGGGTGGCTAATCTGGATATTGTGTAAGCATGTACTTGTGTACTTTTACCGGCTCTCTGACCACTGTCGATTGATCCTTTTAGAGGGAGCTAGTCATTGTAAGTATGTACATACGAGTATTTTCATTGGCGACTAGTCTTTATATTTTTGCATTGTGGGTTTTCCCCACCTTTGCCAGTTGGATGTGCATCTCCGAGATGATGTGCATTCATGCATACATTCATTAAGATAAGATTTAATGAAATTTTTATAAATTACTGGATAATACATTTAAATTCCCTTTTCTATGCGGGAATATTGATTTGGACAACACATGAAATATGTGAATTACTTGAATTATCTTTTGAATTTATATGAGCTGTATATGTTGATTATGAAAAGTTATTGATGATATCTTATGGATAACCTTGAGGGGTTACACCTCATTATGATAGCGTTTTGACACTATGATACCATATCAGATGTTGCAAGTTGCAAGGACGAGGACCTGTTTGGACCATGTAACTCAAGTTGGTTGTAGTATTAGTTACTTTTATTTTCTTTCAAACAATGTAATTATGAGACATTTGGTTTGTATAAGTTTTATGAGCACCACTTGTACAGTTGAATTTATGTTGGACATTTCATATCTTGTTTTACTTCCGCTGCAATAAAAAATAAAAAATTTACAAAGCAAATTTGGCTATCATTGAAGGTTAACTCTCGAGTTTTCGAAAAACGAGTTCTAACTCGAATTACAAAAACTGGGGGTATTATATTAGAAGTGGATCATTAATACTTTAGTTTGTTTTGATATTGATTTCTACTTTTGTTGAATTTATCTACTTAATTAAAATTTTAGTTTAATGCGTTTATGAATCATTGCTCATATCAATCCCTATGAATCGATCTCGATCTTACCGAGTTATTATTACATCGCAGCCTTGCACTTGTCAACCATTAGGTTTGATCAGATAGACACTAATAGATCAAGTCCTTATCTACGCATTAATCAGAATCAAAAGAACAAGAGAGCTCGATGTGGTAGATCCAGCACCACCAAATCCATGATCAGAAGAGAGTGAGATCATGAAAGGATGGAGATGACACTGATTGGGTCATTCAGATGCAACAAATATGACCTGATCAGTTTGAGATCCAAGATGAACGGTCAAGATGGCTCTGATCAGTCTCAAATCTAGACACAGTAGGGTCCTACAGGGGAGCATCTACATAAAAGTAGATATCTAAAAATCAATTATTTCTGTAAGTGCTAAGCACAAAATGTGAGTGCTAAGCACAATATAGTTGTCATGTTTCGTAGACACTAGTTTAGTGCATGAGGTTGTGTGGTCAAGCCAAGTTCTTTGAAAAGACAAGTCTCTACCTCAACAAACACATCAAGATCAAGTTTATTAACTCTACAACAAGATACGGCAAAGCTAAGAAGATAAACCATATATGCCAAGGTAATATTGACCATAGGGATGACCCTATGTTAGGTGTTTTTGTATGACTTTTAATTAATAACTCTAATCTATTTGATAAAGTCATATTTTAGGAAATTCAGCTAGCCTAACCCCGTGTTCGGTCAGCCCAAGAATCTTCGGCTAAATTTTTAGTAAGCTTAAATGAAAAATTCTGGAGATGTTTGGCCAGCCCAGCCCTGTGTCGGTCAGTCGAAGAAACTTCGGTCAAGTTTTAAGATTTGAAACTGTTTGCTAAACTTGGATCTCGAGTCAGCCCGACCCTGTCTCAGGCTAGCCGAAGCTCACTCGAGCTAGCCGAACCGACACTTGGGTCAGCCGAAGTTTGAACAAAGTCTTATCCCGCGAAATCTGATAGTCGTTGGGATAAAATGGTTGATTCTTAGGTCAGTCAAAGGAAATCTTAGGTCAGCCGAAAACCTAGCTTTTTTTACTATAAATAGAGCTTTCTTTACTCTATTTTTCATCAATTAAAAGCACGAAAATTACTATCTTTCTGGTGATAAAGCTCTCCATTATAGTCTAGCTATATGTTTTAAATTCTTATTTTATTTTATAGCTATCTCAGTTCTCTTCTCATTTAAATTGATTGTGTAAAGAGAAGATCATTCTCATACTAGAGAAAAGAGAATTGAAATTGTAGTTTTAGGAAAACTCTTTTTAGAAATTCATAGATCCATCTTGTTCAAGCTATATGGGTTTATCTTCTATAACGATCGGATCGCTACATTATTGAAGCTTCATCTCTACTAAGCTTCATCTCCTTGTACAAGAAAAATGGTAATACATTTCTATTACTTTTGAATTTTTGTTTGAGATAGCCCGTGACAACCTCAAATCAAGTTGTTAGTGATTAGTTTGTGAAAATCACTTAAGGTTATTGATTAGCCTGTGAAAATCATTTGAGGTTTTGTTGTGATAAGCCTGTGAAAATCACAATCTCTGTATTGGGTTTTAAAGGTGAACTTGTGAAAAATTTTATATAGTGGAAAGCCAAAATTACAAGGAGAAGTAATTTTGATAGTGGAGTAGGTGCAAGTTGTTTTTAGCACCGAACCATTATAACTTTTTATGTTGTGGTAATTTCTTTATTGATTATCTGTTTATGTGCTTGATTATTTATGAATCCTTAAATCGTGACATAAGGTTGTCCTACTTTAGATTTCTAAGTGATATAAGGTCGTACTACTTAATCTCTAAGTCGAAAGTTGTCCTGCGATTTAATCCAAGGTTTTCATATTGATTTCTATTTGATTTCAGATTGATTAATTGCATATTCTTGCTAGTCTTGTGATTGATTCTTTGATTTATTTTAAGATTACAAGAAGCAAAATTGAATCGAGCTATATTGGTTTATCTTCTACAGCGATCGGATCACTACATTATTGAAGCTTCATCTCCTTCTACAAGAAAAACGGTTATACCTTTATATTACTTTTGGATTTTTGTTTGAGATAGCCCGTGAAAATCGCAAATCAGGTTGTTAGTGATTAGTCTGTGAAAATCACTTAAGGTTATTGATTAGCCTGTGAAAATCATTTGAGGTTTTGTTGTGATAAGCCCGTGAAAATCACAATCTCTGTATCGGGTTTTAAAGGTGAACCTGTGAAAACCTTTACATAGTGGAAAGCCAAAATTACAAGGAGAAGTAATTTTGGGAGTGGAGTAAGTGCAAGTTGTTTTTAGCACCGAACCATTATAACTCTGTGTCGTAGTAATTACTTTATTGATTATCTGTTTATATACTTGATTATTTATGAATCCTTAAATCGTGACATAACGTTGTCCTACTTTAGATTTCTAAGTGATAAGGTTGTACTACTTAATCTCTAAGTGGAAAGTTGTTCTATGATTTAATCCAAGATTTTTATATTGATCTCTATTTGATTTTAGATTGATTAAGTGCATATTCTTGCTAGTCTTATGATTGATTCTCTGATTTATTTTAAGATTACAAGAAACAGAATTGAATTGAGTTGTCCTCTTCACAACCAACCCCCCCCCCCCCCCCCCGCTAGGACATTTATAACTCCATCCTTTTTCAGTTTCAGATTTATAGAGATCTCCCTATTCGAAATGTAAATTGTAAATGCAAAAAAATTTGGACCAACAAGGAAACCCAATAAGGGTTTTGCCACCTCAACAACCTTTAAAAGAGGCAATCAATGAAGAGCTCGAGACCCCTGCCAAACACAATTTATTTTCTTTTACGTTTATCTTTATTTTTATTTTAACATAACATAATTTTAATATAGACCCATGTTGTTAGATCCCGATCAGTTAATTTTTTACTTGGGAGATTAAATTCTTCAATCACATCCTGTTGACCATCAACCTCGATTATCTATTCTCACAAATGGATCAGGTATTTATCTCTCATTTTGTTAATTTCTTTAGTTTAATTGATACTCTGCTGATTGTAATGAGCTTAATATATATATTAATAAAATCGACATTGTTTTAGCTTTTTTTTTATTATTATTTGTTCATCTTTTTTCTTTTGAAAGATACGTTGGCTGCAATTATTTGTGAAATAACAAGTCCTTAGACACAAGGAAAAAAGAATCCATCAGGAAGGACTCACCTCTACCCTTTTGTAAATCGCCTGATCATTGATCACAAGTAGTGGTTGACTTGACAACTAGGTTTCTAAATCTTATCTAATGCAATTGTTTCAGTGTGAGGGTCACCAGCGTTCAATCAAACATTGAGTCGAGTATGACTTTGGTGCGCTCACACTTCATAATCGTACATAAAATCAGAGTACATGCCCTTAATCACTGTATTGCTTTATGTTTGATTGAATTGTGCGAACAGAGAGCGGGAAAACACTTCTCATCGTCTTCTTCTTGTCCATCCACGTGTGAGTGCATAGTTCACCTTATGGACAATGTAGGTCAACTCTTGGCCCCTACCAGAGAATCTGACATGGCCCTCCACTCTCCTTCCCTTAAGATAGACCGAGGAGAGACCTCGTGGGTTAGAGGATCGACATCGAAAAAAGAAAAAAAAATGCAATGAGACCGAGATATGATCAAAACAATTCTTTTGGTTTATATTTGTAGAAATCTCCAACGAAACTTCCTAGGCTTAACTAATATAATTGGATTTTTTTTTTTTAAATCTTTAAATTCTGTTGTGATTCAATATAAAAATCCAGCAACCCTGTGCAACAGCGACAACATTGCTAACGCTAACAACCATGATAGTGTCGCTGCTGTGTAGTGGGGACAATGCTGCTAATGTCTACAATGCTGTAGCTAGCTCCTCTACTGGAACTGATAGAGAGACATTGAAAGAGAGACAAGGCTAGGGCTGAAATCCTTAGTTTTAATCCTACAATGTTTAAGAAAATGGGGAGAAAATTCTCTCTAATTCTTTATTAATAGTTAAATCCTAAAATGAGAAATGGACCAACCCAAATACAATCCCAATAAGAGCCCTCCCACGCTAACAACTATTTCTAAAAGAATTGGTCATATAACGATTGTAGGCAAACTTTTTTTTTTCTTTTTTTGTTAAGGCTAACTTAAATTAAGAAAAATTTCTGCAAACTATCTTGTTCTTAAAAGAATTCCAAGGGCTTGGTTGGGTGCAAAGCTGGAAGAAAGATAAAAATAAAAAGTGAAGCGGAGTTTCATGGAAAGTAAATTTTTGAAAACTTAGTTACCAAATTTAGTTTATATGTAAATGTTGTTTGGATGATGTTCTCTCCTTTGTCTATTTTTGTTATATTATTGATTACATATTATCATTAAGGAAATAGTTTTATGAAATAATATATTATTAATGTAAATTATTTTTATATTTCATCTAAAAAACAGACAACCAAAGGTGGCCTCAATAAAAAAAAAAAAAAAAAATGATTAGACCTCTATTCTAATCAATGTAGACATTTTATTATTTATGTTGTTGATCAATGACAAAAGCCATCTAATCAAAAGGGATGAGAAATCAAAGGTGGGCCCACCATTGATGTAGGTCATCCATCATGCGGGGCTCACCTTTAATGTCCACCATCCAACACTTGCATTTAATGTGAAAGGTCCGTCGTGTGAGCCCACCTTTGAAGTGGTTCTTCCATCATCTGGGGCTCACCTTTGATGTCCACCGACCATCTAACCCACCTTTGATTGATATGGTCCGTCCATTATGTGGGGTCCACCTACGATGTCCACTGTCCATCATCAGTTGAATTGAAAGCATTTTTTTAAGCTTTAAAAAATGCATGTGATATGAAAAGTTGAAAAGTATCTTTCCCGACTAATTCAGATAATTTGTCAGTAAGAGCAACAAATCACAGAGCTCATTTTCAGGGGTCTACCAAACAGGCCCTGATATTTAAATGCTGAAGTAGAAGAAAATTTACAGTAAGGTATGGAAAAGTGAGTTGGACGCTTGCACCACATGATCGACTGTCTACCTGTAATGCCATTGGGGTCATGTAAGGCCTCATCCTCACGTTCATATGGCAAACATGCAACTGATCTAGACCGTTCATCAGGTAGTGCATGTTGTATATATCCCATGTACCAAAAATTGAGGTTGTACACTTCTCATGTGAACCACACATGTTTATTGAATTTGAATTGTTGTAATTTTTTCCTAACCACTCATTTTTTCTTCATACAAGTGTGATTTGCCTGATCAGCGGACTGAAAAGGCACTTTCGCAGTGTACACTACTGGTTGAGATCTCTGACGTTGGTGCAATTCGAGGGTGGGAAATGGGCCCCACGTGATGGATGTGATGTGGGGCTCAGATTTACCAAAATCCTACGGCTAGAAGCAGCCAAGCATGGTATATTTTGATACAAATGGAGAAAATGATAACTATTCAGAATGGTAAGCAATCAACGAATCAGATGAACGATTAGACTAAGCTGACAGTTTCCTACCCTCTTTTATATGGTGGTGAGTCATACACAAGATACGTGTACGCCATTCCTGACTGTCCAAATCATTTTTCCCAATGTAGGTCGATCATAGCCAAAGCCCAACATATCATTTTATCCAAAATATCAAACCTTCTTCTGATTGGTGGCTATGAAATGAATGGTTAAAAATAAAGTTATCACCACTCAATGTTCAACACAATGAAATTAGACGGTTATGATCACATGATAAGTATAATTTCGGGGCCACAGTCTATCCACAGCCGGATCCCCTGATTTGGATGGTCATGATTGCTGTAAATGTATGCCAAGTGAAAGGGAAATGAATCCCCCTTTAAATGGTAGTGAACTGACACCTTAATTCTATCTATTAGTCCAGTCGTCGCATGAATATGTCGCGCACGTTATGACTTTTACTAGAGAACAAAAATCATTAACACCAGAGAGCTTTGGTAAGCTCACGTACGTGCCAAGATGTCACACATGTGTGACATCTTTCCATCTGGACCGTTCATCAGGTAGTGCATGTTGTATATATCCCACAATGATGTATGTGTTTTATCCACGCCGTCCATCTATATTTCCAGCTCATTTTAAAGTGTGGGACAAAAAAATGAGGTAGGTCCATAGCTCAGGTGGACCACACCACAGGAAACAGTGGTGATAGAACGGCCACCAATAAAAACTTCTTAGGACCCACTGTAATGTTTATTTTCCATCCAACCTGTTGATTAGGTCTCACGGACCTGGATGAAGGGGAAACACAAATATCAGCTGGATCCAAAACTTTTGTGGTGCAACGGTGGGCTTTCAATCACCTCTCTTTATCTGGTGTGGTCCACCTGAGATATGGATCGGCCTCATTTTTCTTACAATTCAATAAAATAATGATCTAAAATATATGGACGGCGTGGATAATACACATACATCATGGTGGGCCCCACAGAATTGCTACTGGCAGGGTCACTATGCAATCCGCCTTTCAAATTATATGACATTCGGTAGAAGAACTTTTTAAAGGCGAGACTTCCGTGATAGTCTAGAACGGTGGTGACTGGTAATCGTTACATGTGGTACACGTGTATGTATATCGAGACCATCCAAATTGCACGGAACAATGTGGAAGGACCATAGCTCAGAAATCACGTTGACCCTAATATCCTTACAATCCAATTGGTGGCTATCAGATGGACGGTCAAAACTAAAAAAGAGAGCAGCCTGAAAACATCGGGAAAAAAATCAGACGGTTGATATCACACGGTCAATGTAGATCTTGGGTTCTGATCCATCCAAAATCGAGCCAGGGAAATGGACTGTTTCCAGATAACCATGTCACGTGTGAGGTGGATGAGTCACCATCAGTTTTAAAATGGTGATGAACTACAATAGAAAAAGTAAATGTTTGCTGACGGGAGGCTCCAATGATAGTTCAATACCATTTTAAAAATGGTGGTGACTACTGTTTAGTGCACATGGTATAGTTTTACTACAATCCAGACCATCTAAATCTCTGAAACCAATTTGGATTGAGCATAAACCAAAAACCACAAACTGATATGTTTTTCTGGAATTTGAATCACTCTATAATTTAATATTAACCATCCATTTGATAGCTATCAATATGATGGGTAGGATTTATCGGTCAGAAAGTTTTAGATGTATTCCTCCAGAACCAGCCATACAATTTGGACGGTATTGATGGTCATCTTACATGTGAGGAGATGAGTCACCACCATTTTTAAAATGGTGGTGAATATCATAAGGCGATTCGTAGGTGGATGTGGTTGCGTATTTACTGTAGTTTTTATTATTCCCAGTCGCGTCATGTTCGAGATCTCCTTTCCCAAAGTGGATTGTGCATACTGAGTAAACTCAGTGGGGCCCACATTGGATGTGTATGTCTTATCCACTCCGTCCATCCGTTTTTACAGATCATTTTACATGATTTTCCAAAAATCGAAGCATATCAAAAGATCAAGTGGACCACACCAAAGGAAACAGGGGGATAATGACATCCACCATTGAAACCTTCCTCGGCCCCACAGTGATGTTTAATTGTCATTCAACCTGTTCTTAAGGTCACAGAGATGTGGATGAAGGGAAAACGCAAATATCAGCTTCATTCAAAACTTCTGTGGACCCCTAGAAGCTTTCAACGGTAGGATTTCAATTCACAGTATTTCTTGTAGTGTAGTCCACTTGAGATTTGTATATGCTCGATTTTGGGCTCATGCATCAAAATGATCTTGAAAAACAAATAGACGGTGTGGATTAGACACATACATCACAGTGGACCCCACAAAGTTTACTTACTCATGAGCACGCAATCCGCTTCCCTCCTTTAAGACGTCCATCAAAACCCTAGAGAGGTGGGCCCACTGTCAAAATGAACATACACAAATTCAGCAAAGTCCAATCTCAGGTGGACCATAAATGCACATTCAGTGCAGACCATAGGCAGGATTCCAGAAACCGTCCATTATTTTCATAAAAAAAAAAGGGCGGTCCACCTGATGAGTGGACCAGATTAGTTTTTAATATGTTCACCTTCACAGTGGGGCCCACTTTACGCATGCTTCTGATGTCCAACCCTGGTTGCACGCGGAGATTTATTTGACACAATGCCAGAGCATGACCATTATCCACATGAGCTCTGCCTCCATGCGCCTGCCACACAATCGCCAAATCCAAGCCGTTCAATTTTCTACACCCATCTTTGATATGCTAAATATTCAAGATCAGATCAATTGGATGCTTACCCTTAATTATTTTAAGTCAGACCGTACAACTGATGGCCACCAATCAAGCAGTTAAAATGATCCTTTAATGTGATTTTTTGGACTATAAATCACATAGTCAGATAGAGTATGCCCCACCACTCAAACATTTCGAGACCAAGTTAGTACATGCCACGTCTACATTTTCTATGAATGTGCATGTAAACTTCCATAGTCTTCCAGAGAGTATCAAAGCTTTTCCCATTCATTAAAGCATGCCAAGGTTAGGAGCGGAGTGAAATCATAGAAACATCGTACCAACCGAGAAAAAAATTTAAAGTCATCATTCGTACTAAGATAAAAAGGAGTTAGGTAAAAAGCCAATTCACATACACTAAAACTCTGTATATATTCTCACAGAATTTGCATTCTGACTTAAGACTTGGATTTCATGTTCCTTTATTTGTATTTGGCAGCCTAGATTCAATCCTATGAAATGCATAAGTTATGTTTGGCAGCTTGAATTTTAATTGAAAAGGGCCTTAAAAGAGTGACAGAGTGGTTATGACAGATAAAGAGGATTGAAAATCTAACATTTTGCACTTCACCTTTTGTCTTGAATTGAAAAAATAGGTCTTTTGTGGATTTTTTCAATGCAAGTTGGATTTGAAATCCAAGATTGTGGGGTTGCCAAACATGACTTGAATTAAATCCTATCTTACTCAACATCCCATGTTAACATTCAAAATGGGGAGTAAGTCAGACCACCTTGTTGGTCATGACTCGACTCAAGACCCAAATGAGTTGGGCCAAGTCACCAAGTCTAAAAACCTTGAAAGTAATGTACTTCTCTCTGGATGGTCAAAAGGATTTATTTGTGCATTCATAGGCATATGATTGGTATTCTATATGAAGAAATTGTTGGGGCGATGAAGTCTCATACAAATGAAAACAAGTATGAACATTTCCTCACGAAATGACTTAATTATGTTTCCTTCCTCTTGTAGGTTACGTCTGAAGCCTAGTTTTTTTTGAAGCATTGGATATGTACGTTAGCTTGTAGGTGTTGTTTATATAAAGGGAGTACAGGTAAAGAAAGGGTGATCTTTGGATCGCTTGATATTCCTTGGTGAGAGATTCTTCATATGGTAGAAGAGTGGAAGAGAGAAGTAAATATTCTACTTTAATTTATTTCATTTTAGTAAAAAAATAAAGTTTTATGTTATGCCCTATAAATATAAATATAGGCAAATTGTCAAACTACATAAATCTTCATCCCTATCATTTCTTTTCTTTCTTTGGCTTTTGGGTTTTGTTTTGTCTCTTTTCTTTTGCGGTTTTGCTTCATTTGAATTGGTTGTGAGCGGGTGTTTTTTTTTGTAATAATTGGTATCAAAGTCAAAGGTTTAAAAGCCCTTTAGCATAAAATCGATGTTGACATTCGTGTTGCAATTACTTTAGATGACTAGATTAAGTTCTACTAAATTTGAGGTATTGTAGTTCGATGAATTTAATTATGCGTTGTGGAAATTGAAGATAAACAGTGTTGGTGAAGGAAGACGGTGAAGTTACAATCGAAAGAGAAGAAAAGAAGCTTCTGACATGAAAGATCAAATTTTTTTAAGAGAAAAATTAATTAGCCATGGTGGATATTTTTCTTACATTAGATGACGTAATTTATTCAACATATTCGATTAAATTACTACCACTAATTTGTGATATAGAAGTTATAGAAATGGAAATCATTATCAAACAAGATTTTCTCCAACAACAACTATATAACTTGAAGATGAAAGAAATGTCATCTTTGCAAGAGCACTTGAATGGAATTAATATCCCAATTAGCATATTGGAGATGGTTTGATGCGTTCTTATGTGATGGATTGAGCTTCACATCCTTTGATAGAGGCTAGGGTCTTACACGAAAGAGCTATTTTAGATAATATGGATAGAGATTAAATTTTTTAATGGGGATAAACTATGAGAGGAGAATAATACTTAGGTTAAAAGGTGGTTCAATTCGAGAAAAAACGGGCCTCCACGAGGACTTTAAAAAGCCTCAACTACATCCACCAAATAAGAGAAATTATATAGCTACTAAAGAATATCAAAACTCTCTCCGAAAGAATAGCTCTTAATTTCCACGCACACTTGATCCCTTAAAAACTTCTACCAAAACTACATTACCCAGTTGATTTATTCAAAGAAAATAATAACTTGCATACACACGTGGGAGCATCCCAATGCCTGCACATAAAAGATCCTCCCCCTAAGGATTGCCCTTGCCCACAAGGGCCCATTTTGCATATCACAACTGTGTTTTTTTTAGCATTTTCCCATGTCACATCTGCCGACAAGAGGCCTTGCCAATGAATCAAGACCCGTTTACATTTCTTCTTCAATCATTGATATAGAATACTTATGAAATTGAGGAGATGGTCTCTTCTTTTTCATAAAAGATATGTAAGCTTGGTTATATTGGAACATTAGCTTTGAGGTGTCTCTTTAAACAGGAGACATGAAAGACTGGATGTATGCGAGAATCGGCAGGGAGATCAAGCTTGTAATCTACAAGCCCTATGTGTTGGAGGATTTGAAGTGTTGGAGAGCCTTCGAACATATGCACGGATTGGGTGCTCAGACCGGTCGGGCACCGGTCCGCGTGTTGCAGCTAGATGCATGAAGGACGGTGGACAGTTTTGCGTGGCCCTAGACCGGTCGTGCGACCGGTCTGAGGGGGGCTCCGACCGGTAGGGCGATCGGTCGGCTATGAGGCAGTGTTGATGTATTTCCCCTGGATCGGTCTCTGTGCAAGGTGCGACCAGTCGGGTGACCAGTCGGCTGTGCACGCGGGTTTCTTGCGCAGTCTGCAGTACTGCGCAAGATGTTTCTATTTTGGGAGTTTTTCCTATTTAAGGAGGTACAATCCCGTCTTAAATGATATCTTAAGGTGTCCAAGGTTTCCTATTCGTACTAGGAAGATGGGAGAGGTGTGTGTGAGAGAGAACTTGGAGTTTTCTCTGTTTTTCCTTGCTAGTAGGATGTTAATCTCTGTAATCTTCTGATATTCATAGTAGATCACTTTGTGCCGTGGTTTTTTACCCGTTTTGGGGTTTTTCCACGTAAAATTCGAAGTCTCTTGTGGTGAGTGCTTGTGTGTGATTGATTGCATCTTATTTACTTGTTTGATTTCGCATTGCTTCACGTGTTCGGCGTTCCGCTTTCGCTGCTGGCTTCCCCAACAAGTGGTATCAGAGATAAAGTTGGGGTGGAGTAGATACGAATCTAAGACAAGAAGATGGGATCGAGCGCAAGGTTCGATATAAAGAAGTTCTCCGGGAAAAATAACTTTGAGCTATGGAAGGTGAATATTGAATCCTTCCTGGTTCAGCAAGGGCTTGATGGAGCTCTTGGAAAGCAACCCGAGGCTATGAAGGATGATGAGTGGACGAGGCTCAACAAGAAGGCTAGAACCTCAATCCTATTAAACCTTACGGATGATGTTCTTTATCATGTCATGAAGGAGAAGACTACTGCTGAAACGATGGCGAAGCTAGAGAAGGTTTATGCTAAGAAATCTCTAGAGAATCACATGTATGTGTTGATGCAGTTGTTCACCTTGAGGATGACTGAGGGAACTGAGGTGGAGGATCACCTGGGCATGTTCAATAGGCTTGTTTGCAAGTTGGTGGAGATCGATGAACCGATAAAGGATGAATACAAAGCATGCATCCTGTTGAATTCTCTTTCAGATTCATATGAGTCGTTCAGGGACTCTGTGTGCACAGGGAGGGAAACCATAAGCGTCGAGACCGTTATCTCAGTCCTCTAGTCGAAGGCGATGAGAAAGAAAAGCGGTGACGTGGCTTCCAGTTATTCCTCGGAGGCACTGGTTATGAGGGGAAGAAGTTCTGAGTATGGAGGATATTCGAAATTGGGATCTAGGGCAAAGGTAAAGGTAAGGTGAAGTGCTGAAATTGTGGCCAGGAGGGCCACATGAGAGGGGATTGTCAGAATTCCAAGTTGAAGCAAGAGAGGTATGGAAATTCTTCTAAAGAGGGAGCCAATACCGTAGAGGACGGTGGAGATTTGTGTGAAGTTCTGACTGTTTTTGGCAAGGGATCTCACGGTAGTGAGTGGATCCTTGATTCAGAGCTTCATGTCACGTTTGTCCTGATCGGAGTTTATTCACGACGTACAGGGAGTATGGTGGAGAATCGGTGTTTGTGGGCGATGGAGTCGCTCATAAGGTTGTGGGTATTGGTATTGTGTGCATTAGGATGTTCGATGGGGTCGAACGAGTCTTGGAAGATGTGAAGCACGTTCCCCAGATGAAGATGAATGTGATTTCTCTTGGTACACTCGAGGCGAAAGGGTGCGTGTTTATCGGCCGCGATCATTGTTGTGAAGTGATGAAGGGGGTACTCGTGTGTATGAAGGCACAGAGGTGTGGCCATCTTTACATGTTGATCGGGAGCACAATTCACGGTGGAGCTATGGGAGAGGCAGCGAGATCCACGGTTGCTCGTATGTGGCAAGTGCCCAAGGGCCACAAGAGAAGAGCGGTAAAGTGCGTGAATTTGTAAAGATAAGGTCGATGGTGGCACGAGAAGCGGTGGAACTATGATTGAAGATGAGATAACGTTGCAAGAATGTGTTGATTCGACGTTTGAAGCCTTAATGGAGATTGTTGGAGAGCCTTCGAACATATGCATGGATTGGGTGCTCGGACCGGTCGGGCGACCGATCTGTGCGTTGCAGCCCAGATGCATGAAGGACGCTGGACAGTTTTGTGTGGCCCTAAACCGGTCGTACGACCGGTCTGAGGGGGGGTTCCGACCGGTCGGCTGTGAGGTAGTGTTGATGTATTCCCCCTAGACCAGTCTCTGTGCGAGGTGCGACCGATCGGGCGACCGGTCGGCTGTGCGCGCGGGTTTCTTGTGCAGTCCGTAGTACTGCGTAAGGTGTTTCTATTTCAGGACTTTTTCCTATTTAAGGAGGTGCAATCCCGTCTTAGATGGTATCCTAAGGTGTCCAATGTTTCCTATTCGTACTAGAAATAGGGGAGAGGTGTGTATGAGAGAGAACTTGGAGTTTTTTCTGTGTTTCCTTGGTAGTAGGCTGTCAATCTCTGTAATCTTCTGATATTCATAGTAGATCGCTTTGTACCGTGGTTTTTTTACCCGTTTTGGGATTTTTCCACGTAAAATTCGGAGTCTCTTGTGGTGAGTACTTGTGTATGATTGATTGCATCTTGTTTACTTGTTTGATTTCGCATTGCTTCACGCGTTCGGCGTTCCGCTTTCGCTACCAGCTTTCCCAACATGAAGTGACCCATAAAATCTAGGGGTAACTTGAGCATCCGTAGGAGAGAAAGGAAGGTTTGCAATAAGGATGGAGTCTTATAGATAAACCCAATCTCCTTCTTGGAACTCCTCATTGATCCGGTTTTTATCAATAATTTTCTTCATACGGACCCATGACTCCATAAGATTCTCGTGAAGTTCTTTAATGACCAAGTCCCCCTCAAGTAACTCCTTGTCCACAGCCTCCACTTGCATTCTCCTTAGCACAGAATAACAAACTGGGTGGAGGACGTGTGAATGCTTGTATTGTAACAATACTCCACCCAAGGGACCCATTTAACCCCGTACCCCTTAGGGTCGAGAGCTAAGTGAAGCAACGCAAATATATTTCAACTATATGATTGACCACCTCTGTTTGGTCGTCAATTCGAGGGTGCTAAGAGGTGCTAAAGTTGAAATCGGTATCATTCCGATAGAACAACTCATTTCAAAACCCACTAGTAAATGTGGGATCTCGATCACATACGATGAATTGTTGCATTCCATGAATGCTAAAGATCCTATCAAAGAACACTTGAGTGGCACTATTGTTTGTGTAGGAGTGGGTGATGGGAATGAAGTGCTCATCTTTAGATAGTTTATCAACTGCAACTAAGATGGTTGATTTCCCTTTGGATGGGGTAACCCACCAATAAAGTCCATAGAGATGTCAGCCATATTCAAGCTAGTATAGGCAAGGGTTGCAACAAACCCGCATGCAGGTGTCACAATTTAAGTCTTCTGGCATTGAAATGTGTTGCATCTTCAAATAAAATCCCTGATCCAATGATGTATCCCTTTCTAATAAAACATAAATCGAATTGCAAGGTTTTATAGTACCCGTCATGAGTACTAGAGTGGAACTTTCAAACAATATCATCAATTAAAGCAAATTTTTCACTAATTAAGATATATCTATTCTTTAAAGAAAGTATTCATTCTTAGTAGGCCCAAGGCACAACTAATTTCCCTTCTTTATAGAGGTTGATTAGCTGTAGGGATCTTCACTAACTTACTCCTTGATCAGATCCAACCACTTTGGTACAAGTTGGGAAATTGCAGATAATTCTCTTCTTCCTTCTCTTTTGGATAAAGCATCAACTCCTGGATTTTTCACTACAAGTTTGATCACAGTCCATTAACTTGGATAGTAATTCACTGCTCCCACAACTATTTAAGGCTTCGTTGATGATCCGTCTTTGACAATAAATCGACGATTAAAAAAATGTTCGATCGCTACTTTTGAACGGTTAAGATTAGTGCTAACATCTCCTTATCATATGTGGTGAAAAGCAAGTTCCTTCCATGTAAAAAAAAAAAAAAAAAAAAAAACGAACCATCCAAATAGTAGGACCATTTTGGATGGGTTTTGAACAGAAGTTAAACTAAACTTGCCGTCCTATCTGGCTGAATTGATGGACGTCCAATTCAGGTAAAGATGGAAAATGTTCAACGGAGCGGATTCAATGAATAAATGTCCCTCGGTCAGAGATTAGGACGGTCCACTTGATCTTATGTTGGGTGTACGTCCCATCTGCATTGTGTCCCATGATTCAGACAGTTTGGTTTGAATTACGCGAATGTCACTACGTACAGTTTCTGAAAGCATGTGTACGAACCACCGTGCTCTGCCAGAGCATAAAATAATTACGCAACGGTCACCGACAGGCTACTATTTTAAGGATGATGGTGACTTATCCGCCGTACACGTGCCAGATTTATGTCAATCCAGATCGACCAAGTCGCTGAGCAGATTTTAGATGGAGCTAGAACACCCCCATCCCCTAAAAATTAAAAATAAAACTCATCAGGTGACAGTAACCGTCTGATTTTGGCCGTTGATTTTGGACCACTAATTTAGTTTTCATTATCCATTTTACGGCCATCAAGTGGATGGTTGGGACTGCTCGACGAACATGATTTACAAGCTATGCCTCATGCACTATATGCTTCACAATTTGGGTGATCTGGTCCGTTTGTTCCACGTGTATGGTGGATGAATTACCACCATCGCAGTATCTTTGTGTGCGCTCGACTGTGAACACGTCAACTTGCGCTTCGTACCATAATTGTTGACATAGTACACCTGGATGAGATCCAGACCGTTCATTCAGTATGGAAGATCATAGATGGGACATACGCTAAATATCATGCTGACAGACCGTTATAGCTAGCAGTCCAATCAATGCGTACAAAGGACGGTAAAATACGAATTTCGAATAGTTCAGACTGCGGCGCGGTTTAGGTGGATCCCCGGATCCACTAAGGTTCGGTGGATCTCCAACTGTAGGGCCTCTGTGATGTATGTACCTTACATCTACACCGTCCATGCATTTTGAAAGCTCATTTTAGGGCATTATCCCAAAAATGAAGCAGATCCAAATCTTAGGTGGATCATACCACATGAAATAGTAGTGATTGAATCCACACTATTAAAAACTTCATGGGGGCCACTGGAACGCTTATTTTCCATCCAACCTGTTGAAAAGATCACAAAGATCTGGATGAAGATAGCAAAAAAAATATCAGCTTGACCCAAAACTTTTGTGACCCACCAGAAGCTTTTAATGGTTGAGTACCATTGTTTACTGTATTATGACCCACTTTAGATATAGATCTACTCCATTTTTTGAATTATCCTTTAAAATGTGTTATGGCCCACTTTACTGTATTATGGCCCACTTTAAAATGTGTTTTCAAAATGAATGGACGGCATGGATGGAATACACACATCACACAGTGGACGGGACGGTAAGGGTTCCACCCACCTCGGTGGATCCGGGGATCCAGCGAAGCCGCGCCCTTCAGATTGATCGAATGGTTGGGTCATGTCATTAATGTAGCTTGAAATGGTGTATACCTGGGGAGCATCCAATAGATTGCTGACGAGTTGGATATAGCATGTGGGAACCATGATTAAATTATCCAAACCGTTGAAATCAACCTCATCATCGATGGGGATTCCCTGGAAATATCCCACACTGGAATACTATCATAACCATTTGACATATGCCCTTTCCTCCATCAAATGTGGGCCCATTATTGTAACTTGTTTGGATACACAATCAAGGGGTTGGGTCCTCGCAATGGAAACCCACTTCTTTAGTGACTGCATCTTAACGGTTTGGATGATCAAACCATGGGCCCCACAAGCACTAAACCCAACTAGTCAGAAAAAGCAGACACTTGTTGAGGAGAGGCTTTCTAGAAATCCTCTGGAATGGATTGGATCTCATACACGTGGCAAGTGTACGTAGGGCTGTAAATGGGCCAATGGACCTGATGGGGTACCCGGACCCAACCCATTTAAACCCAACCCATTTGTTAAATGGTATAAGTCTGGTACAGGTCTCGGTCCAAGAACAGACCAATTGTTCAACCGGTCTGCATCTGATTTTCTTTATATTAAGCCCAGCCCGGCTTGACCCGACCCGACGCGACCTGAACCCATTAGTAAGTGGGCGGGTTTGGTCTATGTTTCAATGCACCCATCCAGCCCAAACCCACCAAAACCCAGTTTTAAGCCTTATAAAATGCTTGCATACTTGATTCAAACCCAGACCCATTAGATCGACTCATTTTTAAATGGGTCTGGGAAGATCTCCTTCTACCCGACCGGGACACATTTATAAATGGATTTGATGGGTTGACTTGGACCATCCATTTAGTAAGAGGGTCTGGGTCTAAAATTTGGACCCAAACTTGTTTAAGTAAATAAACAGGTTTGGTTTTGGCTAAACCCACCTCCAAACCCGGCCATTTACAGCCTTAGATTTGAGTACCGTTCATGATAAGGGTGCACAATTATTCGATGCGTCGAGGTATACAGTACGGCTCCTCTCTAATCGTCTGTACCGTTTGTAACTGACATGCCCCACCGCTCCTCACAAAGTCACTTTTACGATTCTACCCTTCCCTTGCACGCTCTTCCATTCCACAAGATAGCCATCAAACTAGAGGGAGTTTATAAGATCCTCGAGACCGATCACATCCACAGTATCCTTTGGCCCTGATATGACACGTGGGCACATGGTTTGGTGATCCAAACCATTGATCCGATGGCCTCATCTATTGTTAATCATGCAACCAAAACCTACTGAGGGAGCATGAAATAGTTCATACTAAAAAAAGAAAAACAGAGGTCAGAGATCGGACGGTTAGGATCATTCTCATCTGAAAGATTTTCGGGCATGGTGTATGATCAACGGATCGCGAACCACAGGCCCCACTTGTACGGATTTTTCTGAAAAACACGGTCACTACATCGGGAGCGGATTAGGTGTGGCCCTGACCGTGGGGCCCACCTTGATGTATATATTGTATATCCACGCCGACCATCCGTCTTACCAGCTAATTTCAGACCATGAGCCGTAAAATGAAGCAAATCCAAATTTCAGGTGGACCATACCATAGGAAACAGCGGCAATTAACCATTAAAAACTTCTTGTGGGCCACAAAAATTTTGGATCAAGCTAATATTTTATTTTGTTTTGTCCATCGTTGAAGTCTGTGTGACCTTATCAACGGTTGGATGGCAAACAAACATTATGGTGAGCCTTAGAATGTTTTTAATGGTAGCCATTCAATCACCACTGTTTCCTATGATCGGGCCTACCTGAGATTTGGGTTTTCTTAATTTTCCATCTCATGCCCTAAAATGAGTTGAAAAAACGGACTGAAGGCATGGATATACAATACATACATCAAGGTGGGCCCCACGTTCAGGGTCGCACCGTGTTGGTTGAGGCAGGGTCCGCACCCAATCCGCTCCCTACTAAATCACCCCGATATATCAGCAGTGTGGAGCCCACCGAATCTCTACCCCCCTGCGAATGAAGATATTGAAAAGATGCTGTCCACAGCCATGCCCCGTAAAGGAAAAAATGAGAGTAGAGCGGGGGTATTTAAGTAATTTCACAAGTTGGGTAACTTTCTTCTATCCCTATGTTGTCGCATGTGAGGGGGCGCGTCATTTTAAAAAGTGGACGACATCCCGCTTTTATGGGGAACGGCTTCGATGGGTGGAATCCATCACCGTATGGGTCACCTTGATCTATGTGTATTATATCTACGCCGTCCATTCATTTAGAAATATCATTTTATGGCATGATCCAAAAAATGAAACAGATCCAGATCCCAGGTGGACCATAATATAGGAAACAGTGGTAATCAACCATTAAAACTTATCGTGGGCCACAAAAGTTTTGGATCCATCTGATATTTTTTGATATGTTAATCTAGGTCTTATTGACCTTATCAACAGTTTTGATGGGAAATAAACATTCTGGTGGACCTCATGAAGTTTTTAATGGTGGGAATTCAATAAGTACTGATTCCTGTGGTATGGTTGATCCAAGATTTGGATCTGCTTTTTTTTTTTTTAGGATCATGTCGTAAAATGATCTTTCAAAATCGATGGACGGTGTGGATTTAAGTCAAATACATAAAAGTAGGCCCCACAGTTAGGGATACACTGACTTCGGTGGATCCGGGGATCCACCCAAACCGTGCTCGCTACTCGAGAGACTAGGGTTCTACAAGGGTGCTATGCGGCACGTGTGTGAAAGAAGATGTCGTATATCATGTGGGTCCCAACGCCCACCGTGATGTATGCTCCCTAGATGCACGTGGTCCAACCATTTTGACAGCTCATGATCCAATAAATGAAGTAGATCCAAATCTCAATTGGGCCATAGAAATTTGTGTGAGCCCTTCATCCATGTCTCTATGACCTTATCAAAGGGTTGGATGGCAATAATCATTTCGATGGCCCTGAAGAAATTTTTAATAGTGGGGCTTAATCACCACTTTTTCCTGTGATAGGGTTCAACTGGAATTTTTTTTGGATCTGCTTCATTTTTTTTTTGGAATAATATACTGATGTAAGGAATATACATCACAGTGGGCCCATAGTCACGGATCTCACCCACCTAGATGGATCCGGGGATCTACCGAACCCGCGTCCCCCACGGACTGTTGGGAAAGGAAACTATAAGGAAACTCTCTCATACGCGCAGTGTCGGTGGGACGGGGATTGGAGAGTGACCCCTACACCGTCCAGCTAGCTGGTGGAAAAGCTCTACGGCCCCACCATGATGTCTGTGTTTTATCCGTGCCGTCCATTCAGTTTTGCAGCTCATTTTAGATCATGATAAAAAAAAAATAGATAGATCCAAAGCTCAAGTGGACCATATTTCTGTGAAACAGTGGGGATTGAACGCTTAGCATTGAAAACCTTTTGGGGACCATGTTTATTTGGATCCCAAACTTATGTAGCTCACAAAGCTTTCAATGATAGTTGTTCAATTTACTCTGTTTCTTACCATGTGGTCCACTTGAGCTTTGGCATTATGCTCTCTAACGGCATGGACAAAACAAAAACACCGTAGTAGACTTCACAAAGCTTTTCCACCAGCCAGCTTACTGGTGCAGGGGTCACCGGCCAATCCAGGTTGGTGCCGGTCGGTGTAGTTCGTCAGATGGGGAGGGCGAACTACACCGACACCAATATATGTGGTCCACAATAGATGAACCCATGTGGTCCATTTATCTCAGGCCTGTTTTTCTTAGGTGCTAGCAGGGCCCATTGGAGCTACTTGTGAGCGAATAATCTTAGCAGGGCCCACTGAGGATTGTATTTCCCGATCAGAGCCATTCATCACATGTCCATCTGTTTTTTAAAGACCATAACAGGGATATTATTCTAAAAATCAAGCAGATCTAAAACTCAGATGGGCCACCACAAACAAAACAGTGGGAGCCGAAATGTCCACCGTTGAAACCTTCTTTGAGCTTTCCATGATGTTTATATGCCATCAAAACCGTTCATATGGTTATTATCGCTCGGATAAACTGTAGGAACAAATATATACAAAACTTCTGTCACCATCAGGAATTCAATCCCCATGGTTTCATGTGGTATTGTCCACATGAGTTTTGAATATGCCTGATTTTTAAATTCCTATATGATTGTAGTATTTAAAAACAGATGGGCGAAGTGGATTCATCAAGGTCATCTCTGTGAGCCCCCACATGCCCTTGGCACAAGTAGATCTCTCTACCTGGGGCGTATGCAATCCACTGTCCCATAATAATAATAAAAAAGCACTTAGAGGCACGGATTTACTAGGAAGAAGAGACGTGGATCCAATCTTACAGCTTCTTTTACTTCTTCGAGGGCAAAGATTACAAATATATATAATATAATATATTTAATTTAGTTGCAAAATGATGCAAACCTCATTATTTACTGTAATATGGTCGGCTTGAGAGTGGCATGTCTCAATTTTGGAACATGGCCTGAAATAATTTAGAAAATGAATGACTTCCATGAATATAACATATACAGCAAAGTGACAATGAGTTGGATCTGAGTTAGATCTGAATCAAACTCGAACATGTTTATGTGAATCCAAATCTGGTCCATTTAGGTAATTGAAATTATTTTAAGATACAAATTTGATCCATTTAAATAATCAAACCTATTTTAATATCTAAACCCACATTATATGCGGATTTCAATGCAGATTCATAGTGAATAGGATCATGGAACTGAACCGCTCCATTGAGAGCCCCGTGTAGAACCTGATTTGTTGACAACCGAAGGAAAGAATAAAGAGTACGTCCGTCCGTGCGTGTTGCAACAAGCTGCTCCTGTATTAGCACGAGCAACGAGAGTAGGATTGAGCGAGCATCTTTCAGCGGGCGATCGTATTTTTCAAGATGAGTATTTCTCCAATACTTCCCGACGTACTGGAACACAATACGGCAGGGTCTAGTCTTTAAATCTCAGTCATATTCGAATGATCCAAACCGTTAGGATAGTTAAACTAGGGCTGAAACTTGGGCGGGTTCAACCCGACCGACCCGTGACCGACCCGACATTGGGTTAGGCTTGGGCAAGATATATTGAACCCGATCTCGAGTTTGGGCTATGCAAACACCAACCTGATAAAGCTTGGGTCGGGCTTGGGTTGAGGTCTTGGGTCGCTCGACTCAACCCGAACTCAATCTATATACAAGTTACTTATAATTTTATTATACTTAAGTAAACCTATTAGTTTATATTACTTTAGTAAGTAAACTTATAACGTTTGAAATTTGATATACTTTTAGTATTAAAGGTGTAGTTATCCTAACTAATTTGTTTGGAAAAAAGTGAAATTCTTCATAATAAATAACTACATACATAATTAATAAAATCATAGGTACGAAAAATAAGACGTGTATTGAAACATAATAGGCTAATGTAATAATGAAGATATTAGCATTTATCAACCCGACCAACCCGATCAACCCGATCGAGCCCGCTTGGGTTGGGCTTGGGTTGAGAATTCCCAACCCGAGGTTGGGTTGGATTGGGTTAGGATTGAGGTATAGGAACATTGGGTTTGGTTAGGATTGAGCACCAACCCGACCCAACCCCCCGACTTTCAGCCCTAAGTTAAACAACAAAAACTAGAATTTTCAACATTTGAAATTAACTTTTTATTTGAAAATGAATTTCAAAATAAACTTTGCAAAATATGAGGTTTAAATTAATTAATCTGAAATTTATTTCTACACTATTCTATATAATGAAATACCTATCATAAACGGTTTGGATTATTGAATAAAAATCTAATCCAAAGGATTAAACCCACGACGTATAATTTCGCAATAAATCTAGATGTATTTGATCAAATCTCTTTCAAGATCCCGCCTCCGGGAAAAGACCGGGAGCGGATTGCCTGTGACCCCGGGCACAGAGATATCTCTGTGCCCGTAGCTGTGTGGGGCCCATAGAGATGTCAGTGACAAATCCACTCCGTCAATCTGTTTTTTAAGATCACGTTAGTATATTATTATAAAAATAATGCAGATCCAAAACTCATGTGGGCCATAACATAGGAAAAAGTAGGTATTGTACACTTAACGATGAAAAAAGTTTTGCATCAGGCTAATATTTTCATTACAGTTTATCTGATTGTTAATAATTCTTTGAACGGTCCGGATGGTATATGAACATCATGGTCAGCTCCAGGAAGGTTTCAATGGTGGACGTTAGTGTTCCAACTGTTTTGTTGGTGTGGCCCACCTGAGTTTTTAATCTATCTGATTTTTTATTTCCTATCCTAATTTTGTCTTAAAAAACAGATGGACGGAGTGGATTTGTCACTGACATCTCTATGGCCCCACACAGCTATGGGCACAGAGATATCTCTGTGCCCGGGGTCACAGGCAATCCGCTCCCGAAAAGACCACAGTAGCACACGGGGGAATGATTCCATGCAGCGGGTATATGATAAGTTATGATGCAGCCTTTCCTTTATCTCCACTAATTCAAATACGTATAATATCCAATCCAAGAAAAACGTGGCCCACAATATGATTATCACATGAAATAAAATTCATTCCGATCCACTCGTTGGGTGGGCCACAAATTACATAATGATACCTTAGGTTGTCCATTGATTTGAATGTTGCGTTCTGATCTATAAGCAGATCGGCCTGATTTTTGTATCAGTGATCACATGATACCGTCCACTTTTTTCACGGACTGGATATTCTACACATGTGACATGTTGGGAGGAAAGAGAAAAAGGCACCGTTTGGATCATTTCTCATCTAAAGATCAAATATTATATTGTTTCTATCCAACGGCTGAGGAATGCTTGCGTCATTAAGAGTTCAGGGCGTGGCTTCAGTGTATCTCTCGATACAGCGAGTTGGGTTAATCCCTGACTGTAGGGCCCAAGGTGATGTATTTTCCTTACATCCACGCCGTTCATCCGTTTTGAAAGTTCATTTTAGGATATGTTGCAAATGAACCAGATCTAAGTCTCTGGTGGACAGTAAGAGAGGAAACATTGGTGAGTGACCATTAAAAAAAAAATTGTGGGCCATCAAAGTTTTGGATCAAACTGATAATTACGTAGTCCTTTCATCCAGGTCTTTTGACCTTATGAACAGGTTGGATGTCAAATAAATATTCCGTTGGATCCTAGGAAGTTTTTAATGGTAGGTATTCAATCGCCACTGTTTCCTACAATAATGTCCACCTGAGAATTGGATCTGATTCATTTTTTGGATCATGCCCTCAAATGAGCTGTCAAATCATCTGGACGGCGTGGATTTAACGCATATGCATCATGGTCGGGCCAGGCTACACGAATCCCCCTCAAACGTAATGTCACGTATGTATGATTAGTTAAAATATTTATTAGTCTAATTCATTCAGCAAATTGGTGAATCCAGAATACCACCTCGTATCGTAAAGTCTAACCGGGACTATCTGGCTCCTTATGATGCGTCGCCAATCATCGCCAGTAACCCCTCGATCCAAGGTTGAGTTATCCTACCATAAAAGCCCGGTTTGACCGTGACTCGTCAGCCACGCCAAATCAAAGTGGAAGGTCTCATCTTCCAAATATCAAATATGATTAATTTAATTCAGAGGTGCGGGCGTTTCACTCGGAATTAACCCAATGCACGCCTAGGTCGTTCGAATGGTGCACAGGCACGCAAACATCGGCCAGGGTCACATTTGTCACAAGGGCCATTCGAACAACAATCGGTCACCCTATCAATGTTCACTGGTCACTACGGGGAGGTACCACCCCAGCGTAGGTTGACAGCTCAGACACGGTGTCCAATACCACCATGCCTGGCTCATGAGTCTTGGTGGATCGAGTCACAGTATGGTTTTAAGTGGACTATTCATAATAGGAACGATGATAATCTAGATTCCATATGGTGTTATTCAAGAATGAAATACAAGAATGATTAACTCTGAATTGGGCTTATTCGATGGACCCAAGTGGACAACGACAACCCAACAATGGCCATTGTCGATTGACCGTATCCCACCTAGTCGATCGAATAAGTCCGCGACTGCCGACCTAGTGGCAGGCAGTACATTATATCAACGATTTTCAAAGCTTAATCCAAAGCAACACATAACATATTATAATAACAATTTAGGTTATTAAATACTTAATCATAAACATATCCAAGCACCTGGCCCAACCGACTAGCCCAACCGATCCAAAGGACCCGGATGACATAGCCCGGATGACACAGGGCGCCACATACATCCACAAGCATAGATATATTACAATATTGTAAATTTATATCATTCAGGCATTTCATCGAGCATGTTATCAATCAAACAACCATAGAGGCATTTCATTGAACATGTTATGCACACATCAACAATTAACATATAAACTCAAGCAATCATTAATTAGGATTTGTTGAGAGTAAGCTTGAGGGTAGATCTTCACCTTGGAATCGAAATTACTCGATTCGGATGAGGCCTGAGCGATCCAAATACGGTCCGAACGTCGAAAATTGAGGAATACCTCAATTACCTACAATGAATCGCAAATCTAGTATTAATCAATTAGGATTTAATCTAATTAAATGTTTAATTAGGGTTTAGGGTTTTGGTATCTCGGATTTGAAAAAATTCCAAATCGATTCAACGAATCGGGGACCAAATTCGGTGCACCGTCGGAATCCCAACGGAGTCGAGCTTGGTTACGGCTCTCGCAATAGCGTGCGCCACCCCCAACGACCAATAAAGGTTTAAGTCTTAGTACGGACAAACCCTAGGGTTAGGGTTTCGACAGAAACAAATGGGTTTCTAACCCTAATGACATAAAAAGTAAGAAAATGGAGAGAAGAGGTGGAAGAGAAGGTAGAAGAACATCTTACCTAGCAAGTGGAGCTAAATCCGACCCAAAGCCACCGGATTTTGGTCGGAGAAGACGCGAGAACGGACATGGGGGCCAGAGAGATCTTGGAAATTCGAGATTTCTAAGGTTGGAGGAGGATTTGAGGGAGGAATGAGGAAGAAAATGGGTTTAAGGAAGGAAGATGGGAGCTAGGGGTGCTTGGGAGTTTAGGGGAGAAGAGAGGGAAGGAGAGAAATGAGAGAGAGTTGGATCGAATGGGGTGTGAAACCCCCTTTTTAAAACCAACCAGCCACGACCGGTCAGCCGGTTCCAAATCCGGTAGGCCGGATCACGCTGACCATCCGTTTTTCCCCCATATGGGGCAGCAGCAACCGGTCGGCCGGCTACCTATCCGGTCGGCCGGTTGTCAAACCGGTCGGCCGATCGTCCCTTGTACATTTTCTGCTCAAAATGCAGGGTTCGTCCCCTGCACAGTGAGTTTCCTTCTAGTCCAAGCTACTTACCAGCCTTATTTACAAAATAACATTTAAGTAAATGTCTACTTTATGTTATTTATGTAAATAAGGAAGTACCCCCCATTTGGATTCAATAAAAAATACTAAAAAATCAAAATCCCAATAATAAAGATTTTGATTTTCCACTCCAAGTATAAATTGCAACTTTTTGGTATTTCCAAAACATAGCGCCTTTTAAAGAAGAGGGTTTTTACCAAATCCAAACCGTTCAAAAAATCTGAAATACCGAAAATAGGCTAAAACACCAAGGTCCGGTAAAATATTCATGATGGTCTTGTCGATCTACGAGTGGATTGATAATTTAGGGTTCTTTACTTCGTCTCTACAGACAGCGATATACCCGAGTCAACCCAATCGTTGAAAAACTCTTTCGAACCATGTGATCTTCCAACTCCTAAACTAATTCCATCATTGCTTTGGTAAAAACATTCATTTTAGTCCCCAATACATGTGAACACACGTGCGGGTACGACCTATAACCGATAAACCAAAGGTAGCGCCCAAGGACTTCCAATTTCCAAGTTAAAGAAAATCTGGGGCGTTACAGGGTACGCACTATAACCGACAAACTGAAGGTAGCGCCCAAGGACTTTCAATTCCCATGTTAGCAAAAATTCGGGGCATTACAGTTTATGTTAAGGGTTTCAATGATTACTGAAGTTGTATAAGATTTTAAATTGCAATCCTTATAGTTCTGGGCTACTAAGTTGAGTTAATCGAGTTACTCAGTAATCACCATCCAATTTCCTTATTTTACATTCTATTAATTATAGAATTAAACCCGATAAAGAGTTATTGCTGGTTTATTTCAGGGCCGAGTTAGCATTCTTATAGCTGACGTTTGTGGAAATTAGAATTTCGCCAAGTCAGTCACTAAGTTCAAATTTGATTGAGTTGTCTACTAGATTAGTTGTCTTTCTTTTTCAGATTGTGAATTCCCAACTTAATAAGAGTCTAAACTTAGTTGTAATCTCATATTGGGTTTGCCTTGATTGTAGGAATCCATTTTTCTCAAAATTTGAATTTTTTTCTACTTTAACCGATTTGAATATTTTGAGGTGTTCCAAGGTGAGTAACTCACTTGCACAAAATTTCTTTACAATTTCATTCTATTAGAATTCTAAATCATTAATTAGATGTTAATTTGACATACTTTAGGTATAAATCTCTCTATACATTTAGATCAGAGCTAAGTTACTTGGCTTGGATCCAAGCTGATTCCGATTTGAGGAAATTGAGGGTTTGTCCCTTTTTTTTTTTTCTTTTTTTTTTTTTTGGTTCAAGAAGGAAGTGCTTCCTTGAGGTGAGGTTTTCACCCTTCAAGCTTTCCATGTTATAGTGCATATAATGACTAAAGATACTTGGATTTGAATATATTTGTTTTATCAACTCATTATGCTTATATTCTTTTAATTATTGTCAATTAAATGCAACTATCTCTACTTTACATGCCATGTGTATTGCTATGCTTAATCTCTCTAATTAATGTTTAGATGATAAATTGAAACTGATTTAATGTATTGTGTACATTGATTTCTATTTGGAGTTGTGATATGAAAGAATGTGGGTGTTGGAAGAAGGATTAAACATGATTTGGTTTGTTGGTGGATAGAAGGATATTTGTGGTGCATATTTGGAGTATAAAGGTTGATTGTTGAACCTTGGTTTATATTAAAATATTATTTTAGCTACGCGATGTGTGACTTGTGGATTTGTGGGAACCATCCCCAAATTTGAAACCAAGTGAGTGTTGATTTGGATTTGTAGAAGTGTGTAGAACCACCATCATGTGTCTTAGTTCTTTTGGATTAGTTCCATCTTGATTTTATCCACGATTGGCCGATTGTGATTGGATTTGGCCAAAAAGGGTGATTGTAATTAAATTTGGCTAAAAATGTTGATTATGTTGATATTTATTGATGAATGTTGGGTTCTACTTGTTTCAGTCTTGGTTGCTAGATTTGATGGATTGAGAACCCATTTATGACTATTTCCATTGAAATTATTAGAATGTGGTGATAAAGTGAACTCTAAAATATTACAAGTTAGCTAATCATGCATCCATGGCATTCGGATGATCAGGTGGCTAATTTGGATATTGTCTAAGCATGTACTTGTGTACTTTAGCCGGCTCTCAGACCACTGTCGATTGATCCTTTTGGAGGGAGCTAGCCACTGTAAGTATGTACATACGAGTATTTTTGCTGGTGACTAGTCTTTATATTTTTGCATTGTGGGTTTTCCCACCTTTACCAGTTGGATGTGCATCTCCGAGCTGATGTGCATTCATGCATACATTCATTAAGATAAGATTTAATGGAATTTTTTATAAATTACTAGATAATACATTTAAATTCCCTTTTCTATGCGGGAATATTGATTTGGACAACACATGAAATATGTGAATTACTTGAATTATCTTTTGAATTTATATGAGCTGCATATGTTGATTATGAAAAGTTGTTGATGATATCTTATGGATAACCTTGAGGGGTTGCACCTCATTATAATAGCGTTTTGACACTATGATACCATATCAGATGTTGCAAGTTGCAAGGACGAGGACCTGTTTGGACCATGTAACTCAAGTTGGTTGTAGTATTAGTTACTTTTATTTTCTTTCAAACAATGTAAATATGAGGCATTTGGTTTGTATAAGTTTTATGAGCACCACTTGTACAGTTGAATTTATGTTGGACATTTCATATCTTGTTTTACTTCCGCTGCAATAAAAAATAAAAAAATTACAAAGCAAATTTGGCTATCATTGAAGGTGAACTCTTGGATTTTCGGAAAACGTGTTCTAACTCGGATTACAAAAACTAGGGACATTATATTAAAAGTGGATCATTAACACTCTAGTTTGTTTTGATATTGATTTCTACTTTTGTTGAATTTATCTATTTAATTAAAATTTTAGTTTAGTGTGTTTATGAATCATTGCTCATATCAATCCCTATGAATCGATCTCGATCTTACCAAGTTATTATTACATCGCAGCCATGCACTTGTCAACCATTAGGTTTGATCAGATAGACACTAACAGATTAAGTCCTTATCTACGCATTAATTAGAATCAAAAGAACAAGAGAGCTCGATGTGGTAGATCCAACACCACCAGATCCATGATCAGAAGAGAGTGAGATCATGGAAGGATGGAGATGACACTGATTGGGTCATTCAGATGCAAAAAATATGACCTGATCAATTTGAGATCCAGGATGAACGGTCGAGATGGCTCTGATCAATCTCAAATCTAGACGCAGTAGGGTCCTACAGGGGAGCATCTACATAAAAGTAAATATCTAAAAATTAATGATTTCTATAGGTGCTAAGCACAAAATGTAAGTGCTAAGCACAGTATAGTTGTCATATTTCGTAGACACTAGTTTAGTGCATGAGGTTGTGTAGTCAAGCCAAGTTCTTTGAGAAGACAAGTCTCAACCTCAACAAATACATCAAGATCAAGTTTATCGACTCTACAACAAGATGCGGCAAAGCTATGAAGATAAACCATATATGCCAAGGTAACATTGACTATAGGGATGACCCTATGTTAAGTGTTTTCGTATGACTTTTAATTAATAACTCTGATCTCTTTAATAAAGTCATATTTCAGAAAATTCAGCTAGCCTAACCCCGTGTTCGGTCAGCCCAAGAATCTTCGGCTAAGTTTTCAGTAAGCTTAAATGAAAATTTCTGGAGATGCTCGGTTAGCCCAGCCCTATGTCGGTCAGTCGAAGAAACTTTAGTCAAGTTTTTAGATTTGAAACTGTTTTCTAAACTTGGATCTCGAGTAAGCCCGACCCTGTCTCAAGCTAGCTAAAGCTCACTCGAGCTAGCCGAACCGACACTCGGGTCAGCCGAAGTTTGAACAAAGTCTTATCCCGGGAAATCTGATAGCCGTTGGGATAAAATGGTTGATTCTTAGGTCAGCTAAAGGAAATCTTAAGTCAGCAGAAAACCTAACTTTTTTTACTATAAATAGAGCTTTCTTTACTCTATTTTTCATCAATTAAAAGCACAAAAATTATTATCTTTCTGGTGATAAAGCTCTCCATTATAGTCTAACTATTTATTTTAAATTCCTATTTTATTTTATAGCTATCTCAGTTCTCTTCTCATTTAAATTGATTGTGTAAAGAAAAGATCATTCTCATATTAGAGAAAAGAGAACTGAAATTGTAGTTTTAGGAAAACTCTTTTTAAAAATTTCTAAATCCATCTTGTTCAAGCTATATTGGTTTATCTTTTACAACGATCGGATCGCTACATTATTGAAGCTTCATCTCTGCTAAGCTTCATCTCTTTCTACAAGAAGAACGGTAATACATTTCTATTACTTTTGGATTTTTATTTGAGCTAGCCCGTAAAAATCTCAAATTGGGTTGTTAGTGATTAGTCTGTGAAAATCACTTAAGGTTATTGATTAGCCTGTGAAAATCATTTGAGGTTTTGTTGTGATAAGCCTGTGAAAATCACAATCTCTGTATCGGGTTTTAAAGGTGAATCTGTGAAAACTTTTACATTGTGGAAAGCCAAAATTACAAGGAGAAGTAATTTTGAGAGTGGAGTAGGTGCAAGTTATTTTTAGCACCGAACCATTATAACTCTTTATGTCGTGGTAATTTCTTTATTGATCATCTGTTTATGTACTAGATTATTTATAAATCCTTAAATCGTGACATAAGATTGTCCTACTTTAGATTTCTAAGTGATATAAGGTTGTACTACTTAATCTCTAAGTGGAAAGTTGTCCTACGATTTAATCCAAGGTTTTCATATTGATCTCTATTTGATTTCAGATTGATTAATTGCATATTCTTGCTAGTCTTGTGATTGATTCTCTGATTTATTTTAAGATTACAAGAAACAGAATTAAATCGAGCTATATTGATTTATCTTCTATAACGATCAGATCGCTACATTATTGAAACTTCATCTCTTTCTACAAGAAAAACGGTAATACCTTTCTATTACTTTTAGATTTTTGTTTGAGATAGCTTGTGAAAATCTCAAATCAATTTGTTAGTGATTAATCTGTGAAAATCACTTAAGGTTATTGATTAGCCTGTGAAAATCATTTGAGGTTTTGTTGTGATAAGCCTATGAAAATCACAATCTCTGTATCGGGTTTTAAAAGTGAACCTGTGAAAACCTTGACATAGTGGAAAGCCAAAATTACAAGGAGAAGTAATTTTGGGAGTGGAGTAGGTGCAAGTTGTTTTTAGCACCGAACCATTATAACTCTTTGTGTCGTGGTGATTGCTTTATTGATTATCTGTTTATGTGCTTGATTATTTATGAATCCTAGTGATATAATGTTGTACTACTTAATCTCTAAGTAGAAAATTGTCTTACGATTTAATCCAAGATTTTCATATTGATCTCCATTTGATTTCAGATTGATTAATTGCATATTCTTGCTAGTCTTGTGATTGATTTTCTAATTTATTTTAAGATTACAAGAAGTAGAATTGAATTGAGTTGTCCTATTTACCCCCACCCTCAGGACATTTATAACTTCATCCTTTTTCAGTTTCAGATTCATAGAGATCTCCATGTTCGAAATGTAAATTGTAAATGCAAAAAAATTTGGACCAACAAGGAAACCCAATGAGGGTTTTGCCACCTCAACAACCTTTAAAAAAAGGCAATCAATGAAGAGGTCGAGACCCCTGCCAAACACAATTTATTTTCTTTTACATTTATCTTTATTTTTATTTTAACATAACATAATTTTAGTATAGACCCATGTTGTTAGATCCCGATCAGCTAATTTTTTACTTAAGAGATTAAATTCTCTAATCACATCCTGTTGACCATCAACCTCGATCATCTATTCTCACAAATGGATTAGGTATTTATCTCTTATTTTGTTAATTTCTTTAGTTTAATTGATACTTTGCCGATTGTAATAAGCTATATATATATATATATATATATATATATATATATATATATATATATATATATATATATATATATATATATATATATATATATGTTAATAAAATTGACTTTGTTTTAACTTTCTTTTTATTTATTTGTTCATCTTTTTTCTTTTGAAAGATACGTTGGCTGCAATTATTTGTGAAATAACAAGTCCTTAGATACAAGGAAAAAAGAATCCATCAGAAAGGACTCACCTCTACCCTTTTGTAAATCACCTAATCGTTGATCACAACTAGTGGTTGAGTCGACAACTAGGTTTCTGAATCCTATCTAACGCAATTGTTTCAGTGTGAGGGTCACCAGCGTTCAATCAAACATTGAGTCGAGTATGACTCTGGCGCACTCACACTTCATAATCATACATAAAATCAGAGTACATGCCCTCAATCACTGTATTGCCTTATGTTTGATTGAACTCTGCGATCAGAGAGAGGGAAAACACTTCTCATCATCTTCTTCTTGTCCATCCGCATGTGTGAGTGCATAGTTCACCTTATGGACAATGTAGGTCAACTCTTGGCCCCTACCAGAGAATCTGACATGGCCCTCCACTCTCCTTCCCTTAAGATAGACCGAGGAGAGACCTCGTGGGTTAGAGGATCGACATCGAAAAAAGAAAAAAAAAAATGCAATGAGACCGAGATATGATCAAAACAATTCTTTTGGTTTATATCTGTAGAAATCTCCAACGAAACTTCCTAGGCTTAACTAACATAATTGGATTTTTTTTTAAAATCTTTAAATTCTGTTGTGATTCAATATAAAAATCCAGCAACCCTGTGCAACAGCGACAACATTGCTAACGCTAACAACCATGATAGTGTCGCTGCTGTGTAGTGGGGACAATGCTGCTAATGTCTACAATGCTGTAGCTAGCTCCTCTACTGGAACTGATAGAGAGACATTGAAAGAGAGACAAGGCTAGGGCTTGGAAATCCTTAGTTTTAATCCTACAATGTTTAAGAAAATGGGGAGAAATTTCTCTCTAATTCTTTATTAATAGTTAAATCCTAAAATGAGAAATGGACCAACCCAAATACAATCCCAATAAGAGCCCTCCCACGCTAACAACTATTTCTAAAAGAATTGGTCATATAACGATTGTAGGCAAACTTCTTTTTTCTTTTTTTGTTAAGGCTAACTTAAATTAAGAAAATTTTCAGCGAACTATCTTGTTCTTAAAAGAATTCCAAGGGCTTGGTTGGATGCAAAGCTGGAAGAAAGATAAAAATAAAAAGTGAAGCGGAGTTTCATGGAAAGTAAATTTTTGAAAACTTAGTTTCCAAATTTAGTTTATATGTAAATGTTGTTTGGATGATGTTCTCTCCTTTTGTCTATTTTTGTTATAATATTGATTACATATTATCATTCAGGAAATAGTTTTATGAAATAATATATTATTAATGTAAATTATTTTTATATTTCATCTAAAAAACAGACAACCAAAGGTAGCCTCAATAAAAAAAAAATATATGATTAGACCTCTAATCTAATCAATGTAGACATTTTATTATTTATGTTGTTGATCAATGACAAAAGCCATCTAATCAAAAGGGATGAGAAATCAAAGGTGGGCCCACCATTGATGTAGGTCATCCATCATGCGGGGCTCACCTTTAATGTCCACCATCCAACACTTGCATTTAATGTGAAAGGTATGTAGTGTGGGCCCACCTTTGAAGTGGTTCTTCCATCATGTGGGGCCCACCTTTGATGTCCACCGACCATCTAACCTACCTTTGATTGATATGGTCCGTCCATTATGTGGGGTCCACCTACGATGTCCACTGTCCATCATCAGTTGAATTGAAAGCATTTTTTTAAGCTTTAAAAAATGCATGTGATATGAAAAGTTGAAAAGTATCTTTCCCGACTAATTCAGATAATTTGTCAGGAAGAGCAACAAATCACAGAGCTCATTTTCAGGGGTCTACCAAACAGGCCCTGATATTTAAATGCTGAAGTAGAAGAAAATTTACAGTAAGGTATGGAAAAGTGAGTTGGACGCTTGCACCATATGATCGACTGTCTACCTGTAATGCCATTGGGGTCATGTAAGGCCTCATCCTCACGTTCATATGGCAAACATGCAACTGATCTAGACCGTTCATCAGGTAGTGCATGTTGTATATATCCCATGTACCAAAAATTGAGGTTGTACACTTCTCATGTGAACCACACATGTTTATTGAATTTGAATTGTTGTAATTTTTTCCTAACCACTCATATTTTCTTCATACAAGTGTGATTTGCCTGATCAGCGGACTGAAAAGGCACTTTCGCAGTGTACACTACTGGTTGAGATCTCTGACGTTGGTGCAATTCGAGGGTGGGAAATGGGCCCCACATGATGGATGTGATGTGGGGCTCAGATTTACCAAAATCCTACGGCTAGAAGCAGCCAAGCATGGTATATTTTGATACAAATGGAGAAAATGATAACTATTCAGAATGGTAAGCAATCAACGAATCAGATGAACGATTAGACTAAGCTGACAGTTTCCTACCCTCTTTTATATGGTGGTGAGTTATACACAAGATACGTGTACGCCATTCCTGACTGTCCAAATCATTTTTCCCAATGTAGGTCGATCATAGCCAAAGCCCAAAATATCATTTTAGCCAAAATATCAAACCTTCTTCTGATTGGTGGCTATGAAATGAATGGTTAAAAATAAAGTTATCACCACTCAATGTTCAACACAATGAAATTAGACGGTTATGATCACATGATAAGTATAATTTCGGGGCCACAGTCTATCCACAGCCGGATCCCCTGATTTGGATGGTCATGATTGCTGTAAATGTATGCCAAGTGAAAGGGAAATGAATCCCCTTTTAAATGGTAGTGAACTGACACCTTAATTCTATCCATTAGTCCAGCCGTCGCATGAATATGTCGCGCACGTTATGACTTGTACTAGAGAACAAAAATCATTAACATCAGAGAGCTTTGGTAAGCTCACGTACGTGCCAAGATGTCACACGTGTGTGACATCTTTCCATCTGGACCGTTCATCAGGTAGTGCATGTTGTATATATCCCACAATGATGTATGTGTTTTATCCACGCCGTCCATCTATATTTCCAGCTCATTTTAAAGTGTGGGACAAAAAAATGAGGTAGGTCCATAGCTCAGGTGGACCACACCACAGGAAACAGTGGTGATAGAACGGCCACCAATAAAAACTTCTTAGGACCCACTGTAATGTTTATTTTCCATCCAACCTGTTGATTAGGTCTCGCGGACCTGGATGTAGGGGAAACACAAATATCAGCTGGATCCAAAACTTTTGTGGTGCAACGGTGGGCGTTCAATCACCTCTCTTTATCTGGTGTGGTCCACCTGAGATATGGATCGGCCTCATTTTTCTTACAATTCAATAAAATAATGATCTAAAATATATGGACGGCGTGGATAATACACATACATCATGGTGGGCCCCACAGAATTGCTACTGGCAGGGTCAGTATGCAATCCGCCTTTCAAATTATATGACATTCGGTTGAAGAACTTTTTAAAGGCGAGACTTCCGTGATAGTCTAGAACGGTGGTGACTGGTAATCGTTACATGTGGTACACGTGTATGTATATCGAGACCATCCAAATTGCACGGAACAATGTGGAAGGACCATAGCTCAGAAATCACGTTGACCCTAATATCCTTACAATCCAATTGGTGGCTATCAGATGGACGGTCAAAACTAAAAAAGAGAGCAGCCTGAAAACATCGGGAAAAAAATCAGACGGTTGATATCACACGGTCAATGTAGATCTTGGGTTCTGATCCATCCAAAATCGAGCCAGGGAAATGGACTGTTTCCAGATAACCATGCCACGTGTGAGGTGGATGAGTCACCATCAGTTTTAAAATAGTGATGAACTACAATAGAAAAAGTAAATGTTTGCTGACGGGAGGCTCCAATGATAGTTCAATACCATTTTAAAAATGGTGGTGACTACTATTTAGTGCACATGGTATAGTTTTACTACAATCCAGACCATCTAAATCTCTGAAACCAATTTGGATTGTGCATAAACCAAAAACCACAAACTAATTTTTTTTTTCTGGAATTTGGATCACTCTCTAATTTAATATTAACCATCCATTTGATAGCTATCAATATGATGGTTATGATTTATCGGTCAGAAAGTTTTAGATGTATTCCTTCAGAACCATCCATACAATTTGGACGGTATTGATGGTCATCTTACATGTGAGGAGATGAGTCACCACCATTTTTAAAATGGTGGTGAATACCATAAGGCGATTCGTAGGTGGATGTGGTTGCGTATTTACTGTAGTTTTTATTATTCCCAGTCGCGTCATGTTCGAGATCTCCTTTCCCAAAGTGGATTGTGCATACTGAGTAAACTCAGTGGGGCCCACATTGGATGTGTATGTCTTATCCACTCCGTCCATCCGTTTTTACAGATCATTTTACATGATTTTCCAAAAATCGAAGCATATCAAAAGATCAAGTGGACCACACCAAAGGAAACAGGGGGATAATGACATCCACCATTGAAACCTTCCTCGGCCCCACAGTGATGTTTAATTGTCATTCAACCTGTTCTTAAGGTCACAGAGATATGGACGAAGGGAAAACGCAAATATCAGCTTCATTCAAAACTTCTGTGGACCCCTGGAAGCTTTCAACGGTAGGAGTTCAATTCACAGTATTTCTTGTAGCGTAGTCCACTTGAGCTTTGGATATGCTTCAATTTTGGGCTCATGCGTCAAAATGATCTGGAAAAACAAATAGACGGTGTGGATTAGACACATACATCACAGTGGACCCCACAAAGTTTACTTACTCATGAGCACGCAATCCGCTTCCCTCCTTTAAGACGTCCATCAAAACCCTAGAGAGGTGGGCCCACTGTCAAAATGAACATACACAAATTCAGCAAAGTCCAATCTCAGGTGGACCATAAATGCACATTCAGTGCAGACCATAGGCAGGATTCCAGAAACCGTCCATTATTTTCATAAAAAAAAGGGCGGTCCACCTGATGAGTGGACCAGATTAGTTTTTAATATGTTCACCTTCACAGTGGGGCCCACTTTACGCATGCTTCTGATGTCCAACCCTAGTTGCACGCGGAGATTTATTTGACACAATGCCAGAGCATGACCATTATCCACATGCGCTCTGCCTCCATGCGCCTGCCACACAATCGCCAAATCCAAGCCGTTCAATTTTCTACACCCATCTTGGATATGCTAAATATTCAAGATCAGATCAATTGGATGCTTAACCTTAATTATTTTAAGTCAGACCGTACAATTGATGGCCACCAATCAAGCAGTTAAAATGATCCTTTAATGTGATTTTTTGGACTATAAATCACATAGTCAGATAGAGTATGCCCCACCACTCAAACATTTCGAGACCAAGGTAGTACATGCCACGTCTACATTTTCTATGAATGTGCATATAAACTTCCATAGTCTCCCAGAGAGTATCAAAGCTTTTCCCATTCATTAAAGCATGTCAAGGTTAGGAGCGGAGTGAAATCATAGAAACATCGTACCAACCGAGAAAAAATTTTAAAGTCATCATTCGTACTAAGATAAAAAGGAGTTAGGTAAAAAGCCAATTCACATACACTAAAACTCTGTATATATTCTCACAGAAATTGCATTCTGACTTAGACTTGGATTTCATGTTCCTTTATTTGTATTTGGCAGCCTAGATTCAATCCTATGAAATGCATTAGTTATGTTTGGCAGCTTGAATTTTAATTGAAGAGGGCCTTAAAAGAGTGACAGAGTGGTTATAACAAATAGAGAGGATTGAAAATCTAACATTTTGCACTTCACCTTTTGTCTTGAATTGAAAAAATGGGTCTTTTGTGGATTTTTTCAATGCAAGTTGGATTTGAAATCCAAGATTGTGGGGTTGCCAAACATGACTTGAATTAAATCCTATCTTACTCAACATCCCATGTTAACATTCAAAATAGGGAGTAAGTCAGACCACCTTGTTGGTCATGACTCGACTCAAGACCCAAACGAGTTGGGCCAAGTCACCAAGTCTAAAATCCTTGAAAGTAATGTACTTCTCTCTGGATGGTCAAAAGGATTTATTTGTGCATTCATAGGCATAGGATAGGTATTCTATATGAAGAAATCGTTGGGGCGATGAAGTCTCATACAAATGAAAACAAGTATGAACATTTCCTCACGAAATGACTTTATGTTTCCTTCCTTTTGTAGGTTACGTCTGAAGCCTAGTTTTTTTGAAGCATTGGATATGGACGTTAGCTTGTTGGTGTTGTTTATATAAAGGGAGTACAGGTAAAGAAAGGGTGATCTTTGGATCGCTTGATATTCCTTGGTGAGAGATTCTTCATATGATAGAAGAGTGGAAGAGAGAAGTAAATCTTCTACTTTTGATTTATCTCATTTTAGTAAAAAAATAAAGTTTTATGTTATGCCCTATAAATATAAATATAGGCAAATTGTCAAACTACATAAATCTCCATGCCTATCATTTCTTTCTCTTTCTTTGGCTTTTGGGTTTTGTTTTGTCTCTTTTCTTTTGCGGTTTTGCTTCACTTGAATTGGTTGTGAGCGGGTGTTTTTTTTGTAATAATTGGTATCAAAGTCAAAGGTTTAGAAGCCCTTTAGCATAAAATTGGTGTTGACATTCGTGTTGCAATTACTTTAGATGACTAGATTAAGTTCTACTAAATTTGAGGTATTGTAGTTTGATGAATTTAATTATGCGTTGTGGAAATTGAAGATAAACAGTGTTGGTGAAGGAAGACTGTGAAGTTACAATCAAAAGAGAAGAAAAGAAGCTTCTGAGATGAAAGATCAAATTTTTTTAAGAGAAAAATTAATTAGCCATGGTGGATATTTTTCTTACATTAGATGACTTAATTTATTCAACATATTCAATTAAATTACTACCACTAATTTGTGATATAGAAGTTATAGAAATGGAAATCATTATCAAACAAGATTTTTTCCAACAACAACTATATAACTTGAAGATGAAAGAAATGTCATCTTTGCAAGAGCACTTGAATGGAATTAATATCCCAATTAGCATATTGGAGATGGTTTGATGCGTTCTTATGTGATGGATTGAGCTTCACATCCTTTGATAAAGGCTAGGATCTTGCACGGAAGAGCTATTTTAGATAATATGGATAGAGATTAAAATTTTTAATGGGGATAAACTATAAGAGGAGAATAATACTTAGGTTAAAAGGTGGTTCAATTCGAGAAAAAACCGACCTCCATGAGGACTTTAAAAAGCCTCAACTACATCCACCAAATAAGAGAAATTATATAGCTACTAAAGAATATCAAAACTCTCTCCGAAAGAATAGCTCTTAATTTCCACGCACACTCGATCCCTTACAAACTTCTACCAAAACTACATTACCCAGTTGATTTATTCAAAGCAAATAATAACTTGTATACACACGTGGGAGCATCCCAATGCCTGCACATAAAAGATCCTCCCCCTAAGGATTGCCCTTGCCCACAAGGGCCCATTTTGCATATCACAATTGCATTTTTTTTAGCATTTTCCCATGTCACATCCGCCGACAAGAGGCCTTGCCAATGAATCAAGACCCGTTTACATTTCTTCTTCAATCATTAATATAGAATACTTATGAAATTGAGGAGATGGTCTCTTCTTTTTCATAAAAGATATGTAAGCTTGGTTATATTGGAACATTAGCTTTGAGGTGTCTCTTTAAACAGGAGACATGAAAGACTGGATGTATGCGAGACTCGGCAGGGAGATCAAGCTTGTAACCTACAAGCCCTATGTGTTGGAGGATTTGAAGTGTTGGAGAGCCTTCGAACATATGCACGGATTGGGTGCTCAAACCGGTCGGGCACTGGTCCGCACGTTGCAGCTAGATGCATGAAGGACGCTGGACAGTTTTGCGTGGCCCTAGACCGGTGGTGCGACCGGTCTGAGGGGGGCTCCGACTGGTCGGGCGACCGGTCGGCTATGAGGCAGTGTTGATGTATTCCCCCTCGACCAGTCTTTGTGCGAGGTGCGACCAGTCGGGTGACCGGTGGGCTGTGCGCGCGGGTTTCTTGCGCAATCTGCAGTACTGCGCAAGGTGTTTCTATTTTGGGAGTTTTTCCTATTTAAGGAGGTACAATCCCGTCTTAAATGCTATCATAAGGTGTCCAAGGTTTCTTATTCGTACTAGGAAGAGGGGAGAGGTGTGTGTGAGAGAGAACTTGGAGTTTTCTCTGTTTTTCCTTGCTAGTGGGCTGTTAATTTCTGTAATCTTCTGATATTCATAGTAGATCACTTTGTGCCGTGGTTTTTTACCCGTTTTGGGATTTTTCCACGTAAAATTCGAAGTCTCTTATGGTGAGTGCTTATGTGTGATTGATTGCATCTTGTTTACTTGTTTGATTCCGCATTGCTTCACGTGTTCGGCGTTCCGCTTTCGCTGCTGGCTTCCCCAACAAGTGGTATCAGAGATAAAGTTGGGGTGGAGTAGATTCGAATCTGAGACGAGAAGATGGGATCGAGCGCAAGGTTAGATATAAAGAAGTTCTCCGGAAAAAATAACTTTGAGCTATGGAAGGTGAAGATTGAATCCTTCCTGGTTCAGCAAGGGCTTGATAGAGCTCTTGGAGAGCAACCCGAGGCTATGATGGATGATGAGTAGACGAGGCTCAACAAGAAGGCTAGAACCTCAATCCTGTTAAACCTTACGGATGATGTTCTCTATCATGTCATGAAGGAGAAGACTGCTGCTGAAACAATGGCGAAGCTAGAGAAGGTTTATGCCAAGAAATCTCTAGAGAATCGCATGTATGTGTTGATACAGTTGTTCACCTTGAGGATGATTGAGGGAACTGAGGTGGAGGACCACCTGAGCATGTTCAATAGGCTTGTTTGCAAGTTGGTGGAGATCGATGAACCGATGAAGGATAATACCAAGCATGCATCCTGTTGAATTCTCTTCCAGATTCATATGAGTCGTTCAGGGACTCTGTGTGCGCAGGGAGGGAAACCATAAGCGTCGAGACCGTTATCTCAGCCCTCTAGTCGAAGACGATGAGAAAGAAAAGCGGTGACGTGGCTTCCCGTTATTCCTCAGAGGCACTGGTCATGAGGGGAAGAGGTTCTGAGCATTGAGGATATTCGAAATCGGGATCTAGGGCAAAGGTAAAGGTAAGGTGAAGTGCTGAAATTGTGGCCAGGAGAGCCACATGAGAGGGGATTGTCAGAATCTCAAGTTGAAGCAAGAGAGGTATGGAAATTCGTCTGAAGAAGGAGCCAATACCGTAGAGGACGGTGACAATTTGTGTGAAGTTCTGTGGACCCTCGCCGATTTCTCCGCGCTCCCACACGACGTCGTTCTCCCTTTCCTTTTCCTTTCGGAAAAGAAGGAGATGAGGATGCGTGAGTGCGAAATCGCCGCTTGTGCCACTGGCTTGCCTCGTTCTCGAGGGCTTCGTTTGGTTGTCGTATTGAGCTGGATGTGCTTAAATGAATTTATATAAGACCAGAGTCGCCACTAGCCAGTTACTTCGAATCTACAGTCGGCTAGACCCCGTAGAAACGTTAGAGAAGAGGATCTGAAGATCCTTTCCTCTAAAATGACTCCTGTTGATCTGCGGTCAGAGATTCAAGGTAAGGGATCACGGTTACAGGGTGGGAAGAGGTTAAGCACCCCACACACTGCCCGTACCGAAGTACGGTCTCTACTTCACAGAATCGATCGGATACTTGAAAGTCTAGTTTAATCCTCGTATATTCTCATGGATGACATGATGCATGAATGCGGGTCTGAACAGTAAGAGTTTCTGATGGGCAGGTTCCAACAACGGGCAAGCCCAGAGCATACGCTCGAACTGACAGGTGCTTAATATAAAGACATATGCAGTGTGCTTGAATGATCAAGGTGTTTTATGGTGAAGCATGAATGCAGGTCTGAACAGTAAGAGTTTCTGATGGGCAGGTTCCAACAACGGGCAAGCCCAGAGCATACGCTCGAACTGACAGGTGCTTAATATAAAGACATATGCAGGTGTGTTTGAGTAATCAAGGTGCTTGTAGTGAAGCAGGGGGGGTTGGAAGAAAAGTAAATGTTGCACTTATGCTAGATGCGAATGAGATGATGCTGGAAAAAGAGTAGCTGGGTGGACGGAGGTGTCGCAAGGGTTGGCTTCGAGTGGCTGGATTAGGACTTAGATGGCTTGAGAGGCTTGGACCAGTGGTCAGGCTGGGCTGGACCAGGGTTAGACTCTCCTCACTCGGGCTCTCCTTGGTGGAAAAATGGGCTAAAGGGTGGAGAGATGGACTCAGAGCTCTCGGACCGGCTGGACTCGAATGGATTCTTGAAATGAGAAGGGGAGGGGGGTATTTATAGCAGCGAGGAGTGGCAGAACCCGTAATTTTGTCCGGGCGGCCTGCCATGGGCCGCCCGTACGGCCGCTCCTCGGTTTCCAGCGAGTACGGCCGTTCCCTCGGGGCTGCTGTTGGACTCGCTGGTCGACTCAGTGAGTTGACTCAGCGGGTCGACTCGGTGTTTTGACTCGACGGGTTGACTCGACGGGTTGACTCGGTGTTTTGACTCGACGGGTTGACTCGACGGGTTGACTCAGCGGGTTAACTCAGCGAGTTGACTCAGTGAGTTTGACTTTTTTTGGGATTTTTTGACTGGCCTTTTTTATGGGGGGTTTTTCAGGGTGGTTTTTAGGACTGGGTTGACTGGGTTCAGGCTTGAACTGGGCTATGGAATGGGGCTTACAAGGGTGAGTTTGGCTGAGTTTGGACTTGGGATTTGGGGGTATGGTCCTCCGTTCAACCAGCTATCTCTACCAACAGTGTAGCCGAAGGTGGGGTGTCTACAGATGCCCCTCTTTGGCAGAGGTTGCGTGCAACCGAATGCCAAAGCGAGTGGACACCCCACTTCTGACCCGGTCATTCATAGATCATGTTCTGAAATCTTTGCTTGCCTTTGCATCTGTGCCAGTTGATCGTTTGGAGATCGCTCACTCGCACATACCGCGAGAGTTTGGAGAAAACGTTGCGATTGTCCCTGCAGTTTGCTGCAACCTGGGTACCCAATCGCAACCCTTCCATTCCCGATCGGTACTAACATCGGAAAGGTACAGCAGAGCCTCTGCGTCGACAGTCTTACGAGGTTACTGACCCTGTGATTGATTGTATGTTTTGATGTTTTCCCAGATCACTCCAGGAGTACTTGTTTCGCTTGACTGTCAAAGTGGTTAGACGCCCTGCGTCCGATAGTCTTACGGGATTCTACTACGCCGACTTGGACTCAGTCAAGGTACTTCAGGCATCCACGCCTAGGTATGTGCGGGTGGGCTTTTCCACCCGATCTGCTGGTTTTGATGCTTGGTTTGCAATTCATTCTTTCCTTGATTGTGGTCTGGAATCTTTGTTGTCCTTTGTATCTGAGTCAGTTGATTGTCTGGAAGTTGATAACTCGCACATACCGCGAGAGTTTGGAGAAAACGTTGCGATTGTCCCTGCAGTTTGCTGCAACCTGGGTACCCAATCGCAACCCTTCCATTCCCGATCGGTACTAACATCGGAAAGGTACAGCAGAGCCTCTGCGTCCGTTAGTCTTACGAGGATGCTGACCCTGAGACTGATTGTGTGATGTTTGATGTTTTCCCAGATCACTCCAGGAGTACTTGTTTCGCTTGACTGTCAAAGTGGTTAGACGCCCTGCGTCCGATAGTCTTACGGGATTCTACTACGCCGACTTGGACTCAGTCAAGGTACTTCAGGCATCCACGCCTAGGTATGTGCGGGTGAACTCTTTCCACCCAATCTGCTGATTTTGATACTTGGGTTACAATTCATCGTTTCCACCTGTTCAAATGGTTTCTGTGACCGAGCCTTTTGGCTTTCATCTTTTTGTATCTTGGCATGGGGTACGACCGCACTGACACTGGAGTTCAGTTCGACCGTACTTTGAGTGCATTGGATCCGATGATCTCCGGGGAAACCGCGAGACATTGGATCTTATTTGATTTTTGCGTTGGCTCCTACCCAGAGATATGGAAGATCTCCTGGTGTGTTAGAGGCAGAACGCTCTACTGAGAAAATATTTTTGGATTTTTGAAAAGATACCCACTCTGGGGAGTGATACTCCGTGGGGTTTTTTATTTGCAAATAGAAATATTTTTTTGTCTTTTTGAAATGAAAGTCTGGTTCGCATGTGCCTCCACTAGGGATGCCTGTGGGGTCTTTAGCTAACCGACTTTTATTTTGAAAGCAGGTAAACATGATGATTGATGCGATGGATGCTGATGCATGGAGATGCATGATGAATGCATGGCTTTGGCTCATTCTCTTTCAGTTTGATGATTTTGCTTTTGCTGGAGATGCAGAGAATTTTGAGCTTATTGCTTACAGGGTTGTACTCCCTTGGGGATTTTTGAAA